>JAGFPH010001569.1:0-13801 GCA_018207615.1 Philaenus spumarius
TGTATAGTATTTTTGTATTTACAATTAACAGCTGATTTATTATTAGTAAAATGTCTAACTACGTGCTTTTAATAATCGGACAGCTGATCTAGTTATTATGTTAATTGCCTGTACATTTAAACACAAATGTAACATTTATAAAGTAATTAATTATTAAACCTTAAGTGTGACATTTTTAAAATTTCTGATATCAATAAAACGACAAATTACTAAATTTTTAAATCTAATTATCTATTGCGGTTACATTTTTAACGTGCGTACAAAACATAATGAAAAACTTGTTTAAGCTATTGTATACAACTGTATTTCAATTTTAAGCTTAAGCCTTCTCATTGTACCATTTTACTACTTCAAGTAGGAATTAATAATTCAAAAAGGATTTAAGGAATTCAAACCGTTGTGATAAATTGTAGCCTATAGTATTTTTGTATTTACAATTAACAGCCTCCCCTAGTTATTTACTAATAATAATCTATTGAATAGATACATAAATCTAATAATATTAGATTTTTTAATAAACGGGTTGAAAATATTGAATGATTTGATTTGGTTAATTATTTGTTTAACTGTTGTTCATTTAGCACCACCAGTGCATTTAGTGGTTTGTTAATAAGTGCAAGGACCATCGTCAGTTCATCTTGGAGCAATTTGTTAGGATGAAAATATTCTACAATATAAAATGGTTATCCCATTATCTAAGAGATAGAGCACTAATGGTAGGTCAAAAGCGAAGACAGAACTTCAAAGAAAATTTGAAACCAAACTCAAAACTAATGAAACTGAAAAGTGTATAATTTAATGTATTAAGAGATATTTAGTTCACAGTGTGTGGGGCTGCTAAATGTGTAGTATAGACTGAAGAAAAACTGAACACCCTTTATCATTTAATAATTTGTATTGACCGACACGTGCTTTGAACATTTGTGCCATGACTGCGGTCCAAATAACAGTAAGTTATATATTTTTTAATATAATATAAAATATATCATATTAAATTTCATAAATTATAAAGGGTGTCACGTTTTTTCATCTATATTACAAAATGTAAGATAATGTTTCTTAAGGCTGAACTTTTAGGAAATCGCTCCTACCAACAGGTGTTTCGGACTCGTACAGTTGTTTTTATTTTAGTATCAAATTTTCGTAAACTTTTTGATTGAACTGCATAAAATATTTAATGTTAACGGTAACCAGAAATAATATATTTATTTATTTCAAACCTACACAAAAATACAAGTTTTTTTTAACATTGAGGTCATGGAGGGTTTTTAAAACAATTCCGTTTTTCCATTTCTTATTTTTAAGTCTTTTAATTTCTGTATCATCGGGTTTTATTGAGTTTGGATTAGTTTTAGTAGTAGCCTATATATATTAAGTTCCCTACAGTTATCTTGATCGTTTAACGCCAAATCCCCATTCCAATTTTTAAAGCAAAGGCTTTAGGGCCAGTTCCTTTTTGTGGAAACTGCAAATCCAGCCCCTAAGTGTGGAGTATTTTACCAGAGTATTTTTTAGTTTTAGTTTTAAAAAATTATCAAAATACATAGAATTTCATCTGTAGAATAATTCTTGTTTCATACAAAGCTAAAATTTGGAAAACCTGTTCTTTTAGTGTACTTTCAAGTTCAAAGAGATCACCTGGTTTTAGAAGCGCATTTATATTAAATCATTAAATTTGAAGTTTGTAAATTGTGTATGCTTGGTTTTTTAAGAACTTTGTAACATTATATTTGTGTGTATGTTGTTTTCCAATGTATGTATGTGTATATTCATGGTGATTATTTATTGTAACAAAATGTTAGGTTATACAGGATGTTCCATAACTATCGCCCCCTCTACGTTTTGTAAAATTGCAAATAGATTTTTGTAGATTTTCCTACGCGATTGAATGTTTTTTTTTTAGAGTTTTTTCTAAAAACATAAATATAGGATGTTAATCAGCACATTTTGTTTTTACGCGGCTTTATAGCTAGCTTGGTTTCCCCAAAATCGATCAAAACGTAAAATAACATAAAAGTAACTGGTCCAAAGCCACGTGGTGGACTTTAAATTGGGGGCATCTTCTCATCCGAGGCCGATGGGCGAGTTTTTACGTTGCGAGCGCAGCGAAGCTCATAACCCGTGCTACTTGTTTACATTACGGTAGCTCAATCCCTTACGCGAAGAATAAGCGCTCGTACACCTAGTTATGGAACACTCGGTATAATTATTTCGTATAGCCTATGTGTACAATACTTTGCTTTGAATTATTTTAGTTGTTGCTTACGTGATCGATTGTAAATAGTTTATATAAAGATTATTATTATTTATTTATTTCTGGTTTTTTCTCCCAGTTCAAAATATTGACCATACAAATAAATCTTTTAGAGCTTTTTCGCCAAACTGTCATAGGTATTGCCTGGAAAACAATACTTTTTATAAGCTTTAAATATCCCAAAAGCAGTAATGAACAATCTAACACCTTATTTGAGAAAGGCTGAAATATATATGTTTGGTGTCAAAACAAAAACTGTTTTGCGATTTTACCTAAGTTTTTGTATATTTCGTTAAATATTTTACCAATTTTAAGTCCGATTTTACGAAATAAAGTGTTTATTTGTTAATTACTGTTGCATGCATATTTTACATTTACCTTGTATGGGATATTTTTTCAACAAACAAACTTAGAAGACTTTACAATATTTTACAGTAATAGATTATCAAATCAAATTCAGGAAAAACCCATGTTCAAATAATGTTAATTGGAGATTTAAGATAATTTTTATACAGTATTTGACATAACATTTTTACGTTAAGTTACAAAAAAATCATTGTAAGTTACAAAAAAATCATTTACTACTTAAAATTGTTTTTAATTCACTAAAAAAAGTATTAAATTTATGCTACATTTTATAATTTGGTTATTAAAAACATTATCAATAATAAATCATTGTTCAACAGTACTGTATAATATAGTTGCAACGTGCGCCAAATATTGAAACATGTGCTTGCTCCCTCCAAAACGAAAACTAAATTATTCTCTTCGTTGGGGATGTTGAAAGGAGGTCAAAGCGTTTGTGCCAGACAGTGCAAGAGGCAGATATATTCGCGGTCTGGTGGTGCGGCGAAATTTAAACTCTGCCTATAATGTCAGTTTCGTCTCAAGGAGCAGCAAAAGACTGGTGGCGCTCCGAGTGACTTCGATCTGAACTACCACACAAGCGTCCGCTTAAAACCCATTAGGTTTCGCTTCTTATAGTATTGTTTCTTCAATGGTTGTAGTCAGGTTTCCCTCGGGTCGTTCGTCTCGCTATTCCATCAGTAGTCCAGATTCATGTGTCGTCTCGATTACTGCGTAGGAGTCTTGAAGTCCAGATACGTGAGAATCTTATTTAGAAGTTTCATGAAGACGAAGAATTATTAAGACGCGCTCTTTAGAGAAAACTTTTTCAGAGAATAATTTTTAGAGAAGCACTTTTTCGAGAAGTTTTTTATAGAGAAATTTTTTAGAGAGAAGCATTTTTTATAAGAAGAATTTTATCGTAGACATTTTTAGAGAAGAATACGTTCGACGCGTCATCGGCTTATATAGGGTTTCCTCCTACCCCTTTCACCGTTGATTTTAGTGATTTTTAACTTTCTTGAAACTTAACCTTTTTCAAAGTTTTTTGGTACTGGCTTGTAGTACAAATTATTTCATGAATTGTCATGTTATTTTCATCCTTTTTCTTCCATAACTTTCTTCGCAATCTCGGTTTTTAACTTTTTGACTTTCCCCAGAAGGTTCCCTTCTACTCTTCTGCCGTTGGCCTACTGTTCCCGTAGTCTATTGTCTTTCTTAATTTCCTAATAACTTTTGCAGTTTTGCTCCGATTTTGAATTTCTTTCAAGATTCTTAATTAGCATGATGTCTTCTTTCTCCTCGAAGTCGAATCATTGTTGTGCGATTTTCCATTCTCTTTTTATGTTAATCTTAAATTTTCGCTTAACGTTTTTTGAAAAAGTTTTTCATTTCTTACTTTTTTCAATTTTCCTTTTGACACCTTCATTTGACCTGTGAATTTTGTCCATGGCCGCAGTCTCACTTAGTTTTTCTTTTTTGAAATGGTTTTTCTGGGACTTAGAAATTTTCGATTTTTCTCAAATTTTTGTTTTAATTTTACTCCCGAAATTTATTTCAAATACTGGTGGTTTACAATACAATATAATACCTATGACTCTATTTAATCTCTTTATTAACCTTAAAACTTAATTTTACTTTAAACTCTTTATCTTTTAGTGTGAAATTTGTCACCCTTTCAATTTAATTAAATTTACCGCTTTCTTTATTTTCTCTTATAAAACTTTATTTTCTTAATAACTTGTTTATATTTAATTTACTTTAAAACTCTTTTTTAAATATTTTAACTTTATGCAAACTTTGCACTTTTCTCTAAAATCTTTAATTTTCAAAAGTATGAATTTTGTCATATAACATTTCTTTCTTGAAATTACTTAATATTTTCAAAAATACCATTCTTTTTTAATTTTGAGTTAATTTGAAATTTTCCCTTAACTTTTAACGCTTATAACTTAATCAAATTTTCTATCTACGATTCAGGAATAAGATGACCAATACACACGTTTTTAGCGTAATGCATTAACTAAATATTATTCCCAAATTCGTAAATTCCTAGATTTCGGTTATTCCCACAGAAATCAGTTTTTTCAGGCTGTTACTTTTCCTGCTCATTCTTGTCGAGGTCAAGAGTCGCGTTTTGTTTGCATAAGCCACTCCTGTCTGGACTTGTCGATTCATGACTTACAAACGGTTGCTACCCGATGCAGACTCGAAAATTCGATTTTTGCAAACTTCTTTTTACAAAACTAAAAATTCCGAATTACAACAGGGTTTTGCCCGTTGTAGTATATATATGTTCGCACTATAGCGGCTGCATTTTAAGTCCGATTTGGTCCAAATTTTGTACACGTGTTTGTTGTCTATGTCGCTCAGACGAGTTCGTTAGCCAAAAAAATCCAACTTTTTACTTTCTCCCCCTATACCTTAGTATATGGAGAAAGTATTGTATTCGTCAAAATTTTCGAGTTTGAGTTTTTGGTGGAAATATACGTTTTGGGCCCCCCTGAACCTAAAAAAGTGGTTTTCGGAGTGATGTGTGTGTGTGTCTGTATGTGTGTCTGTGTGTCTGTGTGGATGTTATCAGACCTAGGGCCTAAACCAGTCGTCCGATTTTGATAAAATTTGGTATAGAGGTACTAATCCACGGTATCTCCAGGCGTTTTTTCATTTTTGTGAATTTTTTATTTTTAAGGTTAATTTTCCCATAAAAACCCTTAAAATAACGGAAAAATCAACTTTTCTCAAAAACGTCTTTAACGATTTTGAATAAAATTTTATGGTTTATTAGGGACCTAAGGTACTATAAACTGTAAAATTTTAATCAAAATCGTTTGAGCCGTTTTTGAGAAAAGTTGGTTTTTCCGTTATTTTATGGATTTTTATGGGAAAACAACTTTAATACAAAATCACCTCTCCTACCCCACCCTACAAGTCACCGTGAATCTGTTTAATAATTTAAATATGTTTGTGAGAAAGTATGTGCCAGTTCCTGGTACAGTTTATTTTTAGATTTTTACTACGAGAATGAAATTTTTTAGAGGTTTTTCTCAAAATATAAATGTAGGATGTTATTCTGCACATTTTGTTTTTTTACGCGACCTTATAGCTCGCTTGGTTCCCCCAAAATCGACCAAAACGTAAAATACCATAAAAGTACCCGGTTCAAAGCCAAGTGGTGCAAACTCGCGAGGGCAATAGGAGGAAACAAATTCTACTAATATATAATATATTGCGTACACACAGACAGCTGTTCAACGCCTTCGTGAGTAGACCTATTCCCCAAATTGTTGGTTGAAACCCTAAAACATAGGCATATAAACTTAATTGTGCCTAATTTTTGTGAGTTTTTTTATAAACTCACGTCAGCGGTCCAGCTGCGTGGTCGAATTATTATTATTTTAAAATAATTTCTTCTCACTCGTCGAGCTCTAAGTTTATTAATAAAAACTATTTCTGTTGAGCGCCATTGAGCTTTAGAGATGTGGGAAAGTTGAGTTTAATTGCATTGTGATAAGTAAGCTATATAGTAGCCTCTACTGCCCATTTAACTATGAGAAAATTAAACCCTTTGAGGGATGAAATTATATAGGTAGTTGTGCTATTAAGGTTGAAACACAAATTGATAATCCATTTTTTAAACAGCACTCGCTACGACGACCATTACTTTAGCAAAACTATCATCAAAATTAAAAGAATACGTCTTTTATTTTCTAATTCTTCGTTGTCTTCCTCATTATCTCCTTCGTTAGTACTGACGGTAAATTTGTGTGAACTGTCACCTCCTTACGAGAGATAGGACCTACACTTCGGGCTGGAGGGTTTTTTTCATACCAAATTTTTCTGATAGAGATCATCATTTTTATACGTAACATAAATTTCTTTAATTTTTTATAAAACCTTTAGCCTAAATATTTTTGCTGTATGTTACATAGAAAACATAGCAAGCACACTGTTTTAAAAATACGTCTATTCTCTGCTAGAATTGCAACAACAATGGGAATTGGGAACAACTCGAATTCGTCTATGAATATGCGTTGAAGAGAACCCGTTCAAGGACAAAGTCTTTGGTGGGAAGGGGGTGGGATAGTTGCGCTATTTGCACCGTGGGTTGGAAACTGGTTTTTGACAACTTTAACTTATAGTCATCTTCTGCCTGTCAGACACCTGTTACAACGTATTCGGCTACTTGAAGTACTGATTAAAAATACTGACTTCTAGTACTTTTATTCACGTACTTAAATACGTATTGTATATTGTTGAAGAAACCATTAATGGAGTGAAATTACACTTTCAATAAGTATGTAATTATTTAATCAATCATATTAGTAAAACAAGTTTAATTTTTTATTTTTTTTTATTTTTTGGGATTAAAGGCGAAAAACCTGGGTGGTTATCATCGCCTGGATAACGAAGAGCATTCATATAATGCTCATACAATCACACACAGGTATAAAATTAAACTTTTAATTTACACACACTACAGAAGATACACGATAAAAAAAACAAAAACAAAACAACGATAACAACAATAATTATACACTAACAACTTGTCACAGGGTTGTAAAGGGCCCTGTAACATAACAATGAATAAAACTCTAATTAACATAACAAGTAATAAATCTAAACATGGTATTTAAATTACGTAAATGTAAGTTGTTTCAAATGTTTCCAATTACATTCAACCGATGAAGGAATGCTAACACCATATTAATGGTTTGGGGGTCATCACCCAGCATCCTCTGAATGCAATTTGGTAGACAAAACCTCTTCCGAACATGTTTCACCTTTTCACAATCTAGAAGTAGATGTTTAATTGAAAGAAGGTTTAAGCAGTAAGGACAAAGCGGCGGATCCCCCCGACGCATCAGAAATCCGTGGGTTAACCCAGAATGGCCAATGCGTAGGCGAGAAACCACCACTTCCTCTCGACGGCTTTGGCGGTTTGAGGATATCCAAGGCCAAACGGTATCTTTAATTTGCCGGAGTTTATTTCCTTGTACTGCTACCCACTCTTCTTCCCACTGTCTAAACAGGGCTTGTTTTACAGAGGACATAAAGTCGGACGACATTACTCTACTCACGCTAGGCTGTAAGGAAGTGGCTTCCTTAGCAGCTAGGTCTGCTTTAGTGTTTCCATGTATACTGGCGTGACCCGGAACCCAGCAATACGACACTCCCACGCCCCGTAGCCAAAGTCTGTGCATGGAGCACAGAATATCTTTGACCAAAGGGTTAGGAGAGTACATATCTTGAATGGATTCAAGTGCACTTCTTGAATCTGAACATATAAGAAGGTGCACCGGTGTTGCCAGTACAATATTGAGTGCCTTGAGTATTGCAAAAAGTTCTGCTGTATATACAGACGAGCAAGATGGTAATCCATAAGTGAAGCTGTTTCCTGACAGAACAAATGCACATCCGACTCCATTGTCCAGTTTAGAACCATCGGTAAAAATGATCTGACTTGATGGGTAGAGTTTACATATGGATATAAATTCCTGACAGTAAACAACATCGGGTGTAGTTTGTTTTAGATATCTAGACAGTGAAAGATCAACATGAGGCTTTTTAATTAACCATGGAGCGACAAAACATGGTGTATTTTCATATATTGGAGGTAGTGTTAAACCTAGATTATTGAGGATACGGATAGTTCTGATCCCATAGGGAGCAGTAGATTGTTTGCGAAATTCGTATTGTGTAAATAATGGATTGTTGAATATAACATCATATGAAGGGTGTAAAGGTTTGGAGCGCATATTACACATATATGACAATTGCAGCCGTTGTCTTCGTCGCGTGAGCGATGGCTCACCCGTTTCAACAAGCAGACTACTAATGGGACTAGAACGAAAAGCTCCGGATGCTAGACGGAGAGCAGTGTTATGAACGGAATCAATCTTTTTAAGAACCGATAACCTAGCTGACGAATAGACTATGGACCCATAGTCAATTCGTGATCAAATAAGAGCTCGGTAAAAACGCAGCATGCAGGTTCTATCGGCTCCCCAATGAGAACCGCCTTAAACCCGTAACATATCTAAGATCTTGATGCGTGATTTTAAATTTGTCACATGCGGGTTCCAAGAGAGTCTATGGTCTAAAATAAGACCTAGAAATGTGACTGTGTTATCGGAGTGAAGTAGAGTTCTGTTTAGGTACAAAGTGGGACTAAAATGCTGTCTGTGACGAGTAAAATCAATGCATCTAGTTTTAGCAGCGGAAAACTTAAATCCTGTCTGATCGGACCATGTTTGTAATTTGTTGATCGTTAATTGCAGTGTTCTTTCTGCGGTTGCGGTGTTTCTGGTTGCCACGTAGATGGCAAAATCATCAACAAAAAGAGAACAGTGTACAGGTAATCGGACATTAGCAGTGATGCTATTAATAGCAACTGCAAATAAGGTGACGCTAAGTACGCTGCCTTGAGGGACACCATTCTCTAAATAAAATCAATCTGATAAGGTGGATCCAAGACGCACCCTAAAATATCGATTGGACAGAAAGTTTTTAATAAATGCTAAGATTCTCCCTTGAATACCCCAAGATTGTAATACATTTAGAATTCCTCTTCTCCAAGCCGTATCATATGCCTTTTCAAGATCGAAAAACACTGCAACAAGTGTCTGTCGAAGAAGGAAGGCATTTTGAATGGCCGACTCTAACAAAACCAGCTGATCGATAAATGATCTTCCCTGTCGGAAACCACACTGTTCTTTACAGATCAGTTGGTTACTTTCAAGGTACCATACAAGTCGCCGATTGACCATCTTCTCCACCAGTTTACATAGAACGCTGGTGAGAGAGATAGGACGATAGCTACTTGGATCAGTTTTGTCTTTCCCTGGTTTTAATAAAGGAATTACTATGGCCTCCAACCAAGAATCGGGAAAGATATGCTCATCCCATATACGATTGTATATTTGGAGAAGAGCTGTTCTACCCGACTCTGGAAGGTGTTAATCATAGAATATACGATACTATCGGGTCCGGGAGCTGAATCCGTAGCCGACAATAAGGCAGATTCCAATTCATCCATTGTAAATGGGTCATTCAACGGAGAATCCTGTGATATGCCGATAGTGAATGGCATGGCCTCTTGAGCAGCTTTATAAGTGCGAAAAGCATCATAATACACGGCTGTTGAAGAGAACCTAGAAAAGGATAAGCCCAAAATGCTTACAATTTTAAGGCTGTCTGTAGTCAATATCCCATCCTGCTGCATCAGTCCCATCAAAGGAGCAGAGGGAACATGGCCACACACAGAACGTAGCTTCTTCCAAACTGTTGATGTGGGAGTCGTTCTGGTTATTGTATTGATATAATGGGTCCAAGAATCTTTCCTGCTCTGCCTGAATACTCTGCGAGCTTTAGCACGCAAGATTTTATAATTTTCTAGATTTTCTCCTGTCGGTATCCGATTAAAGGTTTTTAACGCTTTTCTTCGTAAGCGCAGAGCTTCTTTACATTTGTCATTCCACCAAGGAACTGGTGGACGTTTTGGTCGTGATGAAGATTTTGGTATAGTATTTTCTGCTGCTGAAATAATGGAATCTGTAAATGTATCAACTGTTTCATTTATAGAAATATGTTGATTATTTTCTGCCAATGCAAATTGATTTGTAAAATCATTCCAGAAGGCTTTATTTATTATCCATCGAGGTGTTCGGTTGTTCAGAAAAGAGGAGTCGTTGAAAGAAATTTTTATAGGGGCATGGTCGCTGCTATACAAATCTGACATCACTGTCCACTCAAATCTTGTAGCTATCGAAGGACTACAAAATGACAAGTCTACGACCGTCCAACCTCCTGTCGAAGCTGCTAAGTGTGTTAACGATCCATCATTAAGTAAAAATAAATCTAAATCGGATCGTATCCTCTCTATGCGGATACCCCTTGGGTTGCAGGTTGAGGATCCCCACGAATAGTGATGTGCATTGAAATCGCCAAGCAAAAGAATCGGAGCAGGTAATTGATATATTAAATCCATCAAGTCGTTTGATTGGATGGTATAGCTTGGTGGCAGGTATAGGCTGCATATTGTTAGTTTTATGGGAACAGTGACTCGAATTGCTACTGCTTGTAATGGTGTATCCAGATTTACGGGAACACCACCCACAGAGTTGTGAGCAAGTATGGCTACGCCACCTCTTACTCTCTCCTCTGTAACAAAATCTGACCTGAAGACAGAATACCCCCTTAAGTATAAAGAATGGGTATTATGAAGATGTGTCTCCTGGAGACAAACGAATAGAGGCGACGAGTCTCGCACAAGAACTTTCAGATCTTCCATGTGACTCCTAACACCGTTTAAATTCCACTGAACCACATTCATATTTGGGATCGTGGACATAGATAATTGATGATAATATATTTCAACAGTACATATTATATACTCAGAGAAATATAATAATATACTAATTAAAATAAATAAATATTAGAAGGGACATGGTCCCTTTGTAACATTTTCCTTTTCCTGTCCTGTATTGACAGGATGGTTTCTAGGTTGTGTGTCCTTGTCCACTTCCATATTTCCCTCAGACGTCTTGGAAGATGTTGAGGGTGGAGAAGGGCAAGGATCAGGGATTTTAGAAGGGCTTTTAGGAGGATTTGTAGGGGAACCTCCTTTTTCATTTTCTTTTTTACTACTTTTTGTAATTTTTGTATTTTTACTCTTCATAGCAACAGGTTTCTTCCCTGGAACGGGTCCAGAACTTCTTCCTGTTACTACAGATGGACAAGTATAAGATTTTTTTTAAAATTGTTTTACCCCAGTTATTGGTGTAATTTTCTTTTTTATTATAGTTTTTTCCCCGAGTTCCAGTTCTCAGATCAAGAGCAGGGATAGATGGTTCTATTTCTGCTTGTGTTACCGAGAAACTAGAGGAACTAAAGCTAAACTAGTTGGAAGAAGGGAATTTGAATCAACTAAAGCAGAAGCGGGAGCGGAAGGAGACATTTTAGAGAATAGAGCGACTAGCTGAGCGACTTGGTCAGTTAAGATTTTGACAGTCTTAGCCAATTCTCCACAGTTTGCGCATGGAGTGTTGCTCTTGTTTGAAACCACTGCAGCAAATGATTTACCTTCTAGAGCAGGCCTAGAGGTTTTATATAATTTTTTTTGCTGCATTAAAAGATATTTTATCCTTAGCCATGATAGTAAGGACTGCTTTTTCTTCTTTAAACTTTTCACAGTTAAAGGACCGTGCAGGATGATCGCCACCACAGTTGGGACACTTGGCGTCATCATTGCAGCCCTCACTATTATGACCTTTTTTGCCGCATTGACCGCATATTTCTTGCTTTGTGCATGTAGAACTCACATGTCCAAACCCTTGACACTTAAAACAACGTCGAGGGTTTGGGACGTAAGGTCTGACAGAAAGACGGTAAAAACCAGCGTAGATATGATCTGGCAGTGTGGGTGTGGCAAATGTAAGAATTAATGAAGCCGTGGCTTTTTTCTCACCATTTTCACTGCGCATTATGCGAGTGACTTCAAGAACTGACTGGCTAGCTAGTTCGCTTTTTATTTCCTCTAAACTAATGGGGATCAAATCTCTACATGTAATGACACCTTTTGAATAGTTCAAGGATCTGTGAGGTTCTACAGATACCTTGACTTTGTCATAGAAGGAAGTCATCAAACTTTGTTTCCCGCTGTTAGTTTCAACTAAAATTGTGCCATTCTGTAATTTCCTAATGGAAAGTACAGGGCCCGCTGTTCCAGTAATTGCCTTGTTGATTACAAAGGGTGATACCTTTGATAGGTCAGAATCTTTTTCCGCGTTTGAAAAAACTAAAAATTTGGGAGCTGGCAACTCAGATGGTTGTTGAGCAGCCCTCTCCTTTGTCTTTTTAAACAATTCTTTGTTAACAGACTCATCAGACGAATCTGAATGATGTCTCTTTATTCCTAAATCTTTGACGGTTTTTTTTACCATGTGTTTTTTTTTTGTCCAGCGCATCGTGTTAGGCGGGATCGGGCGAACTCGGTAAGGGCTTGCCCATCAGATCACATTGCGATCACTTCCGAACCCCCAGTTCCGTGAGGATCCCGAGCACTCTTTTGCCAGTCTGGATGGACATCAGTCTGGAACCCGAAACTACTGTGAGGAAGAATCCGACTTTCTTCAACACCGCGAACACTTCCTGACCAAGAACCGAAGTGGCTGGCCCCAGAACAGAAACCACGCATACGTCTCGGCAGAGCAAGCTCACATCAGCCTTACCAAACCAGAGGTTGTCAAGACTCTGGCAGGTTCAGCACTCCCAACGCGCAATGGCTCTGCACAGTCAAAATTCCTAAAAGAAGGTGAGAATAGGAATGTATGTATTGTTTGATGTATGTGTGTATGTAATTGGATGGATGTTTTGTAAATGTTGAATGTGTTGGGCGTTGTTAGACTCGGGTACCGCGAGGGACGCCAAACCCCTCTTAGTAGGTGCAGCTAGTCTGCACCCCCCGTGCGGGGAAAACAAGTTTCAATTCAAATGTACTGTAAAATTCCCCAGTAAAATATATATTCAATTATTATTTCTTTTCTTAAGTAAATGATTTTTGTTTTATTCGTATTAATATGTGTAGGCTTAGTTATTTGTACAAGAAGATAAATTAGGCTCAATCAAGGTCAACCACCTACGATTTCGTTTGGTGTCGTGTCTATTTGTAGAATCAGGGTGTCTACTGCAATTAAAAGTAACAGATTTTATAGATCGGTAACAAAAGTAAAAGTATAATAATTCTTTATATTAGGTGGGGCAACAAAGTTTGGTCATTTTCGTTACCCGTGATTATGCTTTTTGTGGGAGTCCCGACAAAATACCTTTGATTTACTTGTTAGCGTATTTGTATAGGAAAGATGAGCTATGGAGTGAACCTTATGGTGAGACCTAAGGTCGGGAGTAGTAAATGAGCACCAATCATGGTCCCCAGAACACGTTTTATGGTATCAATATATACATATATGTACTCATATATACATATATATATATATATGTTTGCATGCTAGCGGCAGAATTTTTATACCGATTTTGTACACACGTTGGTTGTCTATGTCACTCGGAGGAGTTCGTTAGCAAAAAAAAGAACCGAAAGCGAGTTTTTTACCTCAAGTAACTATTTTTTAAGATTTTTCGTACGAGAATTGAACGCTTTTATTGTTTTATATAAAAAAATGAATGTAAGATATTATTCTGCAC
>JAGFPH010001569.1:13901-57114 GCA_018207615.1 Philaenus spumarius
AAACTTCTCGAAAAAGTGCTTCTCTAAAAATTATTCTCTGAAAAAGTTTTCTCTAAAGAGCGCGTCTTAATAATTCTTCGTCTTCATGAAACTTCTAAATAAGATTCTCACGTATCTGGACTTCAAGACTCCTACGCAGTAATCGAGACGACACATGAATCTGGACTACTGATGGAATAGCGAGACGAACGACCCGAGGGAAACCTGACTACAACCATTGAAGAAACAATACTATAAGAAGCGAAACCTAATGGGTTTTAAGCGGACGCTTGTGTGGTAGTTCAGATCGAAGTCACTCGGAGCGCCACCAGTCTTTTGCTGCTCCTTGAGACGAAACTGACATTATAGGCAGAGTTTAAATTTCGCCGCACCACCAGACCGCGAATATATCTGCCTCTTGCACTGTCTGGCACAAACGCTTTGACCTCCTTTCAACATCCCCAACGAAGAGAATAATTTAGTTTTCGTTTTGGAGGGAGCAAGCACATGTTTCAATATTTGGCGCACGTTGCAACTATATTATACAGTACTGTTGAACAATGATTTATTATTGATAATGTTTTTAATAACCAAATTATAAAATGTAGCATAAATTTAATACTTTTTTTAGTGAATTAAAAACAATTTTAAGTAGTAAATGATTTTTTTGTAACTTACAATGATTTTTTTGTAACTTAACGTAAAAATGTTATGTCAAATACTGTATAAAAATTATCTTAAATCTCCAATTAACATTATTTGAACATGGGTTTTTCCTGAATTTGATTTGATAATCTATTACTGTAAAATATTGTAAAGTCTTCTAAGTTTGTTTGTTGAAAAAATATCCCATACAAGGTAAATGTAAAATATGCATGCAACAGTAATTAACAAATAAACACTTTATTTCGTAAAATCGGACTTAAAATTGGTAAAATATTTAACGAAATATACAAAAACTTAGGTAAAATCGCAAAACAGTTTTTGTTTTGACACCAAACATATATATTTCAGCCTTTCTCAAATAAGGTGTTAGATTGTTCATTACTGCTTTTGGGATATTTAAAGCTTATAAAAAGTATTGTTTTCCAGGCAATACCTATGACAGTTTGGCGAAAAAGCTCTAAAAGATTTATTTGTATGGTCAATATTTTGAACTGGGAGAAAAAACCAGAAATAAATAAATAATAATAATCTTTATATAAACTATTTACAATCGATCACGTAAGCAACAACTAAAATAATTCAAAGCAAAGTATTGTACACATAGGCTATACGAAATAATTATACCGAGTGTTCCATAACTAGGTGTACGAGCGCTTATTCTTCGCGTAAGGGATTGAGCTACCGTAATGTAAACAAGTAGCACGGGTTATGAGCTTCGCTGCGCTCGCAACGTAAAAACTCGCCCATCGGCCTCGGATGAGAAGATGCCCCCAATTTAAAGTCCACCACGTGGCTTTGGACCAGTTACTTTTATGTTATTTTACGTTTTGATCGATTTTGGGGAAACCAAGCTAGCTATAAAGCCGCGTAAAAACAAAATGTGCTGATTAACATCCTATATTTATGTTTTTAGAAAAAACTCTAAAAAAAAAACATTCAATCGCGTAGGAAAATCTACAAAAATCTATTTGCAATTTTACAAAACGTAGAGGGGGCGATAGTTATGGAACATCCTGTATAACCTAACATTTTGTTACAATAAATAATCACCATGAATATACACATACATACATTGGAAAACAACATACACACAAATATAATGTTACAAAGTTCTTAAAAAACCAAGCATACACAATTTACAAACTTCAAATTTAATGATTTAATATAAATGCGCTTCTAAAACCAGGTGATCTCTTTGAACTTGAAAGTACACTAAAAGAACAGGTTTTCCAAATTTTAGCTTTGTATGAAACAAGAATTATTCTACAGATGAAATTCTATGTATTTTGATAATTTTTTAAAACTAAAACTAAAAAATACTCTGGTAAAATACTCCACACTTAGGGGCTGGATTTGCAGTTTCCACAAAAAGGAACTGGCCCTAAAGCCTTTGCTTTAAAAATTGGAATGGGGATTTGGCGTTAAACGATCAAGATAACTGTAGGGAACTTAATATATATAGGCTACTACTAAAACTAATCCAAACTCAATAAAACCCGATGATACAGAAATTAAAAGACTTAAAAATAAGAAATGGAAAAACGGAATTGTTTTAAAAACCCTCCATGACCTCAATGTTAAAAAAAACTTGTATTTTTGTGTAGGTTTGAAATAAATAAATATATTATTTCTGGTTACCGTTAACATTAAATATTTTATGCAGTTCAATCAAAAAGTTTACGAAAATTTGATACTAAAATAAAAACAACTGTACGAGTCCGAAACACCTGTTGGTAGGAGCGATTTCCTAAAAGTTCAGCCTTAAGAAACATTATCTTACATTTTGTAATATAGATGAAAAAACGTGACACCCTTTATAATTTATGAAATTTAATATGATATATTTTATATTATATTAAAAAATATATAACTTACTGTTATTTGGACCGCAGTCATGGCACAAATGTTCAAAGCACGTGTCGGTCAATACAAATTATTAAATGATAAAGGGTGTTCAGTTTTTCTTCAGTCTATACTACACATTTAGCAGCCCCACACACTGTGAACTAAATATCTCTTAATACATTAAATTATACACTTTTCAGTTTCATTAGTTTTGAGTTTGGTTTCAAATTTTCTTTGAAGTTCTGTCTTCGCTTTTGACCTACCATTAGTGCTCTATCTCTTAGATAATGGGATAACCATTTTATATTGTAGAATATTTTCATCCTAACAAATTGCTCCAAGATGAACTGACGATGGTCCTTGCACTTATTAACAAACCACTAAATGCACTGGTGGTGCTAAATGAACAACAGTTAAACAAATAATTAACCAAATCAAATCATTCAATATTTTCAACCCGTTTATTAAAAAATCTAATATTATTAGATTTATGTATCTATTCAATAGATTATTATTAGTAAATAACTAGGGGAGGCTGTTAATTGTAAATACAAAAATACTATAGGCTACAATTTATCACAACGGTTTGAATTCCTTAAATCCTTTTTGAATTATTAATTCCTACTTGAAGTAGTAAAATGGTACAATGAGAAGGCTTAAGCTTAAAATTGAAATACAGTTGTATACAATAGCTTAAACAAGTTTTTCATTATGTTTTGTACGCACGTTAAAAATGTAACCGCAATAGATAATTAGATTTAAAAATTTAGTAATTTGTCGTTTTATTGATATCAGAAATTTTAAAAATGTCACACTTAAGGTTTAATAATTAATTACTTTATAAATGTTACATTTGTGTTTAAATGTACAGGCAATTAACATAATAACTAGATCAGCTGTCCGATTATTAAAAGCACGTAGTTAGACATTTTACTAATAATAAATCAGCTGTTAATTGTAAATACAAAAATACTATACAATTTACCACAACGGTTTGAATTCCTTAATTCCTTTTTGAATTATTAATCCCTACTTGGTTTAAGCTTCAAAATTGAAATATATGTTATGAGCGTAGCCTACGTTGAAAGGTTCTCTCAAACAAAGGGTGAGCTTCTAGACAAAAATAAATAACGTGGGGAATTTTTAAGATTTTATAATTTGTATTTTTTAACAAACTTAAAATGAGGAAATGATAAATTTTATATTTTTGGGAATGATTGGGCTTCAAATTGGTACATTTGTCATGAGCCTAACTGGTGACGCCCAAACTAATGGATCTTACACAAATTTCTCCCATTTAAATAACATGGCGTAATTTTAAAATGTCAGTTGTTAAAATAAACTCAATTTATTGGATTTTTATATTTTGCTGTAACTCTGCAGTGTAAAACGAATAAAATGACACTTTTTTTACAAATTGGTAGAAAAATACCGACGTAATAGGGCGATAATGTACTTCCCCAACGATAATTCAATAATTACAAAGCAAACGTTTAAAAAACGCATTCGGTACACGTGAAGCACAAACCTAGAATAACGGTCGTTACACAATTAACATTGATAATTCAATAATTACTATAATTATACAATAATTCAAATAACAGGAAATCTATAAGAGATATAGAAGGGTACTGTAAGCGGCGTAAATGTTCTAAATTTTTAGCTCTTTCGATTGAGCTATCAACCAACCTCGTCCTTTTTTATTTTTTCAAATAAATTAAAAAAACGAAAAAAATGTATAAAATTATAATTTTTATAGCCTCGAATGTTACCAAAAAAAAATCATTGCTTGAAAAATAAACACATTTTTTTTTAAATCTTAAAAATCGGTCCATTAGGAGAGGCTGGGCGATTGAAAATAGGTTTTCGACAAAAATCATTTAATAATATAGATTATTATTTGAAAATATAATTAATTATAACAAAATACTACGAGATGCTCTTCTCTTTCAGTTATTGTTTTCTCACTTTAAAATAGGATTTACAAAACTTTTATAAATTAACGAAATGATTTACAAACGCAATAAAAAACAAATACTAAAATATACTTTATTATGAAAATTAATGAATAAAAACGTGAATCCAGAATAAATAAATAGAATAGCGTGATCGGACCAATGGAGAGCATAGCAGTTATTTACGTTTACGCATCCACAAAACTATTTGGTCTCTGTGAAGTTGACACTAGGGGCGGGCACGTAATGTACAGTCCCAATAAAGAAGGTACAGTCCGCGCGGCGATGCTGCTGGCGGTACCTGTTGGCCTCGATCCAAACTAGGCATTTTCGACTGTTGAAAAGTGTTACCTCTGATAACATGGGGGTTTCGCTTCTTATAGTGTTGTTTCTTCAATGCTACAACTAGGAACCGAACCTACTAACCGCATAAAACTTCAGGACGACTACAAGCAAACCTAAGGTCTGTGAAAAGCGTATGTTACGTTATATCTTGTCCCCAAAATTTGCCTGAAGTTAAATTTAAAAAAGATTTATTTCATATACTGGGTTAGGTAGGATAAGTTTAATTAATCTCTTGAGAATTATTTTAAAATTTAAATTCATAGAAAAAAGTAGAGTCATTAAAAGTAAAGTTAAATTTAAAAATAAATCAAAATCATATATTAAATAAGTAAAAAGATAAAGTAAATGTAAATTAGAACGTTCTGTCTATTTGTGTAATAATTGTGTTAAATTAAGTGTAAACGTTATTGTTTGAAAGAAAAGTTTTTAAAGGAAAATATTAACATAATAATTGAGAGTTTATTTTCGTTTTGCTTTTTGATAAATAAAATTTATCATTTATTTACAGAACAAAAATTACTTGAGTTTTAAATTACCTGTGTTGATGATTATCCATTATTATGTCCTGTGTTTTATACAATTAATAGTAAATATATGAAAAGGTTTTAAAAGCACAAATACGTTACTAAGGCGGTTTCAGTGTTCTCACGTCTCTGAGATTTACCAAAAGGGTAAACAAGAGTTGAAATTATCTGAGCTAGTGATGTTAAATTCTGGAAGTTGTAAAATTAATTGTTGATTAGAATAAACAAAATTTATTCAAAACTAAGTTGCTTCACCTGGGTGAAAAAAGAAAGTAGCCTTTTGCTTTCCAGTAGGTGAACGTAATTTATTTTATAACAGAAACTTGCGTTGCAGAGTGGGGCCAAATTAGAGTAAAAATCGCGCAGCCAAAGTGGGGCTGAACGCTGTTGAATAAAATTTGGTGCTCGCAACGTAGAGGTTCCGTTGTAAAATTGGCGAGTCCAACGTGGGGCCCGATTTGAAAAAAATAAATAATAATAAGATTGGCCTGCAACGTATTTTTTCCGTTATAATACATATATATATATATATATATATAATTTTTAATGACACCCCAAAACGTGTTCTGGGGACCAAGATCGATACTCATTTGCTGCTCCCGACCTTGGGACTCATCATAAGGGCGACTGCAATAGCTCATTTTTCCTATGGAAATTCGCTAAAAACAAGAAAACATAAGGTTTAGAGAACTCAATCTTTTGAGAGAATGCATTATTTAGTAGGCTATTTTATAATCCAACGAAGTGAGACAATTCCACGTATTTGAAGCGGTACCCGATACGACGAACAGCATTCAATGTAATCTTAACCTCTGATTGATTGAATATTATGCGGATTTTTGTATTCAAAAGTATAAAGACTCTTAAACATCTGTTCTGTGAAGACAGAGAATAATTATTCCCAATTTAATAATAGTAATAATAAATATTAATAATAATAAAAAGTTTGAATTAAATATTTAAAAAAGAAAAGAAAAATCAATGTAAATTTAGAAAGTTAAAGCTAAGTGTTCATTTTAAGTAAAAGAATGACAACTTCAGTAGGCTACAGCTATTGGTAGTTGCTAGAAAAAACGTTTACATTAGAATATGGTGGAGCTATGTAACCGAGCTATATATAGCAGTCGGCTATATAGCTCAATAGGGTGTATCAGAGCGGGTGGCCGGCTTGTATTGCATTGAAACGAGTATACTTAGACATTTAGTTTAAACTGATAACCCCCTATTTTGACCCCAAGGAATTCAGGAAAAATGTTTTCAACCCTCTAAAATGCCCCAAAAGGATATTTTTTGGGGGGTGGGGTTTGGTTTTTGGGAAATTTTCAAATGTAAAGGTAGGTCGTGTTGTACCTCATTTTAAAGGTCTCGGTACACTGATCATTAAAACAATATTTTTTTGTAAATATTAAGCCAGTAGAGAAATGCAAAATGTTGATAATTGTAAGGGCTACAATTTGATATGTAAGATGACCCACATTGTAATTTGAAAATTTTGAGATATTGACTTTTTAAACTTTTAAAAGTTGTAAATTTTAAAACCTGCTAAAAATGTGAGAAAACCTACCAAAATTAGGTATTGTTTGAAAGGTCACATCTTTGTCAATGTACTTTAAAAATTGTAGCTGTTAAAACAATTTTTTATGTCAGATGTAAAAAGATATGTAAACTTAAGTTTTTATAATGTTTCGGGCCACCCTGTATTGACGGTGCAAGATAAAAGAAAAAAAATTGTTTTAATAAGCAGTGTACCGATTCCCTTATAATGAGGTACAACACGACCTACCTTTACATTAGAAAATTTCCCAAAAACCAACCCCCCAACCCCAAAAAAATACAATTTTGGGGCATTTTAGAAGGTTGAAAACATTTTTCCTGAATTCCTTGGGGTCGAAATAGGGGGTTATCAGTTTAAACTAAGTATTCTCGTTTCAATGCTATACAAGCCGACCACCCGCTCTGATACACCCTTATATAGCTCTCCAGCTACAAGTGTAAACGCGGCTTTTGGAGGCAGTTTTGCACAATATTGTCAAAAATTTATTTTTGCAATATTCTGTAATTGGCAGTAGGTATTTTGTATTCAAAATTTTCTAAATTTGTAATACATTCCCAATTACATTTTAACATAGGCCTACCTCCATTTTTATTCTTGATTTTAAGTAGTTTTAAGATGATGTATAATAATCATTAGGGTATTGTTCTGTATTTTAAGTAGTTTTTTAAAGAAATTATATAATAAGCACAATAACATTGTTCTGTTTTATCCTTGACCTAAATAGAGTTTACAAAGGCTGTCTTTTTTTAAACGTTCTTCAGTTAGGTAGGCCTACCTATATAAATTTTACTATTTTTAAAATCGGTTTACATAATTAGCCCTGTACATGGCAAACAGGTTTTAGGTTATTAAATATTGTAATTACATCTTGAAATTAAATTTTGTTCTATCGTTCATATTTTGTTATAAAGAAATTAATTTAGTGTCTACATTATCGACAGCAACGGTAGTTCCATTTCGAATCAACAGGCTGCGCGGGGATGGTTTTATTGATTGACTTTGCTCCTCCTTGGATTCTGCAACTCCCAGTTCGTTGTGATTGTTGATCAGCTGTTTTCATCTGTCGAATTGTGTTTTACGTTCTTTATTCAATATGAACAGTTTGAGATAATTTTATTGTTATTTTTTTGTTGTACTAAAATTCAAGAAAACTGGTGTATAAATAGTTGAAAAATGATTTGGATATGCTCCTTATTTTTATTTGTTATGATATTTTCATCGGTTAAAGCAGGTAAGATTTAAACGTGTTTGATAAGTGTTGATTATATGACACACATACAGGTAGGCTACGCAAATATCTTTAACTTTTCGAATACTGTTTGTGAGGTTAAGATTTCTGCTTAAAGGTATTAAAAATTCAACTTTGTTTATTTAATTTCAGGCTATGTTTTATAATTAATACTATAAACAAAGAAAATGCCCCTAGGTGAAGGCGTTAGTATTTAGAAAATTTCTTGTTAAATACATATTTTTAATGTTAAGATTGTATTTAAGTACTTAGGCCTAAACGAATACATTATAAAAAAAGCATTGAGTATTGAAAACATTAGGACCTAGTGGTAGTCCTAAATTTGAATCTTTTCAATGATCCGGTCAATTGGCAGTCTGCAAAAAATTTAATTTCCTTAACAATTTTGTCAATTAGCAACCTAGATTATCGTTAGTTTTTACTTTATAAACATTTTTAAAAAATCTAATCAAGATAGCCTTAATTTTGTACATTATGCTGACAGAAAAAAATAAAATTTTAATTTATCTTTTTTTTTTATTAAGAAACTCAGTTTCCGTTGGAACATATTTAGTTGGTGATATCTCTGATCATATTTGTGTACAGGTTTGAAGCAGATTGAAGCTAACCCAGATGCCAAGAGGCTATATGATGACCTCTTAAGTAACTATAACAGATTAATCAGGCCAGTCAGTAATAACACAGAGACTCTTACTGTTTGGATGGGACTTAAACTGTCTCAGCTTATTGAAATGGTAAGATGTGAGTTCACTATCAAATAAACGTAAAATTTCTTTGAGGTAAACTGTAAGAAAAATTAAAAAGTACAGTACATAAATTCTTTAGGCCTTTACTTAAAAAAACTATTTAAATCTGTTTAAGAGAAGTAGGAAGTCCCCTTTAACACAATGTTAAATTAACCAATTTAGGTACCGGTACATATAGGCCTACCACTATTGCCAAAAATATTAATCGAGACGAATTTTGTACAATATTTGTTTTTAAAGTTACAAAAATTAACAAGAAATACATATATATTTTAAAGTTAATTTACACTGAAATGATATAATATATTAATGTGGCACATGATTCATAGCTAAATGTACTATACAGCTTTAAAAATTTCCTTAATTTTAAGCGTTTGTGAAATGACGAAGTAAATGCAGTAAACAAGATTTAAAGTTCATTGGTCACTGTACTTATTGTATTTATACAATATACTTCTTCTAGCTTTCTTTTCTGTTTCTAGTGGTCACGCTTGTCTTTTTTGCAATTTCTTTAGCATTTGTATCAGTCTTTTATAAAAACAAATTTTCGGAAAACGCTAAAAACCAATTTCAAGTTACCTATCCCATTGGTTAAAAAATATATATTTATGTACATAAATTCTGCAGTAAAAGTATGCAAAACATCCTAAGCCTGAAACTAGGTCATATCCCGACAGCTTAGAACCACTGATGCTTTACTTTTGCCCCCCTTCCCTCTAACCATAGATATGAAAAATTAGCCTATCTGGTCTCTACCAGAGCTTCGAACCTGAGATCTGCTGTCCACTAGGCTAAGGCTTGCTCCAAAAACTCTGATAAATTAACAACACTTAATTACTTTACTTTATCTTGTAAGATCATCCTTACTCATTATTTCATGTAAAAGTAAAAACATATTCATCAGCACCATCTAGAAGTGGTTGTAACAAGCTTGCATGGTTTTTACCTAACCTGAATCTGAATGGATCGTACTAGTGAGAGGTAAATTTAAAGAATAGCGAGTTGTAAAGAATGCTGCCTTATTCCTACCCCTTCTCTAGCTGTTCCTACAACAAACCAATATTTCAACCAAGCATGTTCTGAATTTACACCAGACAGTGTTGTCAATTCTTCTGTATTCTATATATTTTAAACAAAAGCCTTAAAAAATATTTTATACTAACTAGGCTTAGTATATTATATGAATATTTCTAGTACACAAATATATTATATAGCGCCATGAATTATTAAATTTATTTTATGGCGCTGGTGGTAGTGAATGTATTTGGAACTTTTAAATTAATTTTGCGACCAATTAAACCCTAAGTTTTATACAAAGGTTCAGTATGAACTGTAAAAAATAATTTTAAATAACAAAAAATAAAGGTTTTTCCAAATTTAAAAAATATGAATTTTGTTATACTTTTTGAAAACCCTTTATAGTTACAATAGTTATATATATAATATATATATAAAGGAAAATATTAGTACAATTTTAAAATTCTAATTTGGTTTTAAGAAGCTCCTGAATTGAGTAAAATGCAATGGCCTTGACTTCTTTTTTAATTTCCTTTTAAATATGCTGACTTCCAAGATTTCATTAAACTCATTGGAGAGTTTGATCATGAAAATTACTTTAACTTTGGAGGGAACCTTTTTCTTAAAGCTATGTGTGTTTGTGTCCTTGGAAGTCATATTTGTTTAGGTGTTATGTGTTTGTATTATTTGGCCAACTTTACATTTAATCCGGAGAGGGAAATTGTAGCAGTATATTGGAGTGGACTCCCACCATTTCCCCTTTGCAGCTTAGCTCAAATACATACAATAGAGACAAAAGATCTGTCAAACCTTAGTCCACATATTTTCCGCATAAAATTTTAATTTGGATAAGTGACGCATCCATGTTACAAACCTTTGGTTCTGAAATGTGTAATGTACGGCAGAACTTTTTGAATGTACGTACATGTAAAGGTAAGGAGGCCTAAAGTTTTCACTGCAACTGCGTAAATCACGATAGCCCAACCACCGCATTATGATTTTGCGGTCAGGGGAAGTCGAGGAAAGACGGGGAAATGAAAAACAGTCAGGGAGCCTGTAAAAAATACTGGGAAAATTCCATTGAACTCCCCAATGATGCAAAAACTGAGTAGTCTTTCTTGCTCCAGCTTGCTGTAGTACAAGCTGATGAAACAGTTTGTTTTTCATGAGGAAATCTTCAGCAGTATGTTAACAGTGTAAAAAGTACTAAAAAATATCCTGTTTTTAAAAAGTACTTAATAAACTGCCTGCTTTTAATAAGCACTAAAAAGAACGTTCATCAAAAAGTACTAAAAAAATCCTACCCATGTTCCTTTTTTTTAAGGAATATTTTAAGCCTATTTTTAATGTACCAAATTGAATGGTTCTAATATTTGAGTTTCTATTATGTAGTAAAATCGTGTTTGTCTGTTTGTGACGCCATCAACTGAGAACGGCTGAACATATAGGTGGAGGGGTTTGAGCCATTAGACATAGCATTTCTTCACAAAGCTTTAGGAGAAATCCACATTTGAAAAAGTCTATTCGTCCAAAAGTTGTGTCATTAGTGACCAAAAACGACTATTTCACCCTCTTTTGGGCACATTTCTTCTTATAACTGTAGACTGGTAACACCTACATTAAATTTGGGATATTCACTGGATTCAGCTTGCCAAGTTCTTTCAAATGGCCACTGAGCCGATTCTGTAGGTCGCATAGTTTAGGAGTAGTAACACAAAAAGTGTGCGTAGTTCTTAAACTTTTGATTTACCGACTTTTCAAACAGCTGCAGCATTTCAACAATAGCTTTTAGGAAAAATCTGTGACCACTGTGGCGATTGAAATTAAAATTTTTTACAACTTTTTGTTCAATCTTTTTCTCCAATGCGATCTAAAGGGTCAAAAATGTGTGATAGTTTTTCTTTAAAGTATTTTTGGCCGTGGACAAAATTGTGTGTACAGCTAGTTTTTAAATACAATGTTATTTCTAATAATCTTTATTAGCGAATTTCCATAGGAAAAATGAGTTTTTATTGGAGTGACCCTTATGGTAAGACCCAAGATCGGGAGTAGCAAATGAGCATCGATCATGGTCCCCAGAACACGTTTTGGGGTGTATATATTTGATTTTTAATGACACCCCAAAACGTGTTCTGGGGACCATGATCGGTGTTCATTTGCAACTCCCGATCTTGGGTCTTACCATAAGGGCCACTGCAATAGCTCATTTTTCCTATGGAAATTCGCCAAACATTACTAGAGAGATCCATATTTATTCAATTACAATGTTAATTATTTACTTTCAACATAATTCCCAGCAACAAAAATACACCTGTTCGATTGTAAATAGGTGAAAATTGTAAGACTATAACTTATTAGAACTTCCCTCCTGGGGGCAGTGTTGGCAATGCAATATTGGTGTCCTTTATACAATTGAAGGCGTTAAACAATATTAATACATGTTCATGTAATTTACTACAACTAAAAAAATCTAATTTTACACGGTTTTTGTTGTTTTAATAATTCCACAATCAAAATCATTGTTTCTGATGCTGGTAGCTGGTTGAAACCCTAAAACACAGGCCTATAAAGTTAATTTTGGAAATTTGCTCAAATCACGTCAGCGGTTCAGCTGCGTAGTCGAATTATTTTGTATTCAAGTGACGCTAGTTTGTTCGGAATTTTAGACTTGAGTGATGCTGCTGATTATAGGAATAGTGAAGTGAACAGAACAGTGGACATGCACTGTTTCCTCTCAATATTTAGCACTCTGAGGAAATTGTTTGCATTAGTTTTCATATTATCAACCTTAAAAACTGAAGATACGAAAACAACTTAAGCCTAGCATTTAACAAGCATTAAAATCTAATTTTACTGAGGCAATATACTCAAATACACATGATTTCTTCGTCTTCCATGGCTGGCAGTAAGGAGAATGGTGGCTGTAGAGGGGAAGGCGGAAATGTTTGTTACTGAAATGTAGTAAAATGATTTCAAAATATGCCGTGAGTTGGTCAGGGAAGTTGAGAAACAATCAGGGAAATGAATTACTTACCAAGAAAACTATTGAACTAAGTTTTCTGTACAGTTCTTAGTTTGGTTATCCAATGTTAATTTACTACCAATGACAGATGTCAAGCTAACATAAAACTACTCCGTATTAAGCTCGGATCTCTTGAAATATGTATGTGTTGTTCCACACGTGCTACCTGGCAATAAAGTTTACTCCATGCACTGAGCCATACATATTTTATAGCTTCATTTACATTGGATGGGTTTTGTCTAGGCTTTGTAAGGGAAGCATCCTAATACACATCATTTATACAAACTTTATCACGAGGTCTTGGTTAGCACAGCATTTTACTCTGTTTATTGTAATTTTGTAATGTGTATGCGTTTGTTGAAGGAAAATAAAAAATCTTCCAACACTTAAGTTTGCAATTATTTTTGTAAAAATTTGATTTAGTAAAAATTATGTTTTGATGTGGGTTTTCAGAATTTAAAGAACCAGGTGATGACTACAAACGTCTGGGTAGAACAGGTAAGCCTATATTATTTGTATTTTATTGCTATAATTAAGTACCCGGTAACTAGATTTCAGTTATGCTTTTGACTTATTATAAATTATTTTATTTTATTTTGTCAGGATACTTTGACATTGCACACTATTTCATGTAATTTCAAAGACGTTAAATACAAACATTGTTAATTATCTTTGCTTTCTATCTGAACTAGATCTTACAACTTGTAATCATAATAATAATATAGAGGCACTGTACATGTTACTGCTCTTACATCTTTTTGTATCAATAAGAACGAAGCGATATTTCAATGTTAAGCGATACAGAAAATGTACAAACAAAACCAACGTACACAAAAACAATGTGTTGATTTTTTATGTTATGTTTAAGTTCCACACACGATCACGTATAGGCGTGCATGATTTCTTAAATCCATAAATAATTATGTGAACATTCAATCAAATTTTTTTTCAAAATTCTGCATTGACGACAATTAAAATGCATTTAAATTTGTATAAATGTTGAAAACTACAGGCTTCCATTTCTCAGAAACTTATTTTGTAATTATTATTATTCAAAACCGAGAAAAAGTTGATACAAGTTATGAAAAACATAATTTTTAGATATATCTTCAGGTTTTATATAATTTTATGAAAAATCTTTTCCCTCTTGTTAACTCTGGGCGGGGGCCAGGAAGAGGGGTCTTGTTGGGCTTGTGTACACTGAAAGATAAGCTGGTACTTTAAAGTGTTTTGCTACGAGTGAAAGTGCAGTAGAGTTTGCTATTGGAAAAGCCACAATAACAGCCTGGAAAAATTTGTGCGAGATATTTACTGGTTCTACTTTTGACAACAAACAATTCATAAATTATGTCAAACATCAAGGCTCTCAATATTTGAAAAGTTTCAATAAATTACAAGCAAATTATAATGTAATATTGTTTAACTTCAGTAAGCCTGTTATTGAATTAAAATAGTTTTAAAACTATTAAATTTTATGTGAGTACAGTAAAGTCAAATAAAATTTTGCGCACAATACATAATTTTCTTAAGTTTTTGCACCTCTAAATTATTTTAAGTAAAAGTACACACTCAAAACTTACAAAATTCTTCTTGCTGATCAAAATGTGTACAGGTTAGCGGGACTACGCTGTACAAAAATAAACCTTACATTGTTCACTACTTAGTTTGATAGTTGATGGTTTTTACAGAAATGGATTGATTACAAACTAAGATGGGATCCAGAAGAGTACGGAGGAGTAGAGATGCTGTACGTGCCATCTGAGCACATCTGGCTCCCTGATATTGTACTTTATAACAAGTAAGTTGTTTCATAAATTTTACAATTAGTAGAAGAGAAATATTAAAGTCAAAATCAGCAAGGAAGGAACTTAGAGTTACAGTGGAAAAATTTGATTTTACATATTTTTAAGGTCGGGTCATCTTGTAATAAACTGGAGAGTTTTTACTCAACGCCAGTCGCGGGTTACCCATTAGGCATGATAGGCATGTGCCTTAAGCCCGCAAGCTCCAAGGGGCCCATAAATTTTGCAAAATTCTCACGAATTTGTTCTGCACGATCTGACAACACTGGCTGTACAGTAAGCGTCAAGTGGCATTTTTTAGTTGCATCCGGTATTTGAATTCTTTGAACCTTTTTGTACAAAAAATATATATATTGAACACTTTTGGATTGGTATATAATTATAACATTTGGCGAATTTAAAAAAAATTGCTTGCAGCACGGAAAAAACCGTCATTATGATTACCAGTTATAGGGTTAAAAGGACATTTTACCAATAATTAATGTCGTAGCTTAAATGTATACACAAATTTTATCAGCCTAGATCTTTCTTATTTTAGTCGATCTTAACTTAATATCCATCATGCAATTTGTAGTAGGGGCCGAGAACTGAGCCACTGAGCTCGTAATCCGCCACTGCTCAACGCCGAGGATTTCCCTAATGTCCTCCGTGTTGAAAGGGTTCAGTTATAAAAGTGCATAACTAAAAAGGAAAATTAAAACATGCAGAAAATATAACTCCCACACTTTGATGTACTGATGTTCGTTTGCTTCCTACCTCTCAACACATTGTTTTAATTTGTTATGAAAAAAAATAGTTTATCATGACATTATTATTAGCAAAACACATCAACATGAAATCTTATGTATAAATATACATAAAAGTAGCTTTGCCCTGACAGACTGGCGTAGAATTAACAAAAACTATTAAAGATAAAAATATGAAAATTTGAAACTATATTCTTATAGAGGTTTCATAAGCGCTCACTGAAAAAGGATTTTGCAACATTTTTATTTTAAAGCCTAAAAGTGGTGAAAATCCTGGACTTAAAACAGAAGACAGTTGATTCGGACAATTTTAGGTTAGGCCTATACTAAACCAATACACGTTTCTCGAATATATTTACATTCATTACCATAGCAACCAACTTGACAAATTTAGAATCATTTAATTATTCTTCACAAACGACTACTTTTTTAGATTAGGTTAACAAAATAAAAGCAACCACAAACCAAAAAATCAATGAATTGAATTGAATCTGTTGTTACATATTAATAACCAGCTTATTTGGATCAAAAGATAACCAACACAATTTTAGGTTGGCCTAACCGAACCAACACTCGTTTCTTCAATGCATTTACATTCATTAGCTCAACAACCAACTTAACAAATTTAGAATCAATAATTATAATTCACAACCAAAAGCTTTTAGGTTAGGTTAATCTCTATCTCTATTATAAAATATAATGAAATCGTGTCTGTTTGTTACTGCTTCAGCTGGGAATATCTGAACGTATACAGCTTTTTTTTGAGCCGTTAGACACATCATTTCTTAGGGAAGGTTTAGAGGAAATCCACATTCGAAAAAGTCAAATTGTTCAAAAGTTGTGATGTTATTAATGACCAAAGAAGACTGTTTTGCCCTCTTTTTGTAATTATACTGGTTAGCATCTACATTCAATTTGAGATGCTCATTGAATTCAGCTTTCCGAGTTCTTTGAAATGGCCACTTAGTCGATTATGTAGGTAGCATAGTTTAGGAGAGTTATAACACAAAAAGGGTGCATTTTTCTTAAACTTATTGGGTTACCAACAATTTAAACAGCTGAATCTTTTCAACGGTAAGTTTCAGGGAAAATATGACACCATCTTGGCGATTGGAAATTTAATTCTCTACAACTTTCATATTTGTCATTTTTTCTCCAACACGATCTAAGGGGTCAAAAATGTAAAAACCTTTTGATAGTTGTGCGTTGGACAAAGTCGCAGGTTCAGCTAGTATAATAATATGAATAAAAAAATTAACTGGGTGTGCTTAAGACCACACGTTGGAAGTGATAACTTCTATGACTACGGGGATTTTTAACTCGGTAAATGTGTACAATTATAAGGATTATAAAACTGTAGGCCTATTTGTTCAAATTGTTATTTATATCCGTTATTATATATTTAAAGAAAGGTAAAAATATTATCTTTTAGTTACCTTTTATTTCATATTGATAGATCAAATGATTTAGAAGTTGTTAATATTACAGTAAAGAAATTAATAATCAAATATGTTATACAAAGATGTACGAATGTTTGCGAAGTTAAACAGTAGGTATCCTTCTTTAAATTTGTATAAACGAATATATTGATGATCAAAGGTTAGTTTTATATACAGTTTATAACCCCAAAGCAAATCTTATAACGTGTAGAAGCCCATATAACTTATAGTTATAGAAGCCTACATTAGTTGTATAACTAATATATAAGAAAATTAACATCACAAGAAATTTTAATGGTTGAAGTTGTAAACATAACCCCAAAATATAATCTACGCTGGGTTTTGTTTAAGAATTACAGATGATGGGCGAAATCAGCTGTTATATTATATTAACTAATTCTTATGTGTTAATTTGATTGCTATGCTAATAAATGTAAATAATGTATTAATAATATTCCCTCTCCACGATCTGACTTGTGTCTAAACAAAAGTGTGACGCGAGATCTCGCGAGAAATCTGGCGTGATGCAAGATCTCGCGGGAAATCTGGCGTGACGCGAGATCTCGCGGGAAATCTGGCGTGATGCAAGATCTTGCGAGAAATCTGGCGTGACGCGAGATTTCGAAAACATAGCCAAGTCGAAAGTGCCCAACGTGCCAATAGAAGTTATCACTTCAAAAAGAATGCATAGCTTTGGTCAAGCATAGTAGGCCTACTCATATGATTTACTATCTGACAGTATTTGGTGGGTAAAACAGCCATAGCACACCTAGGGAAAGGGATGGATATGTAAAAACAAGAAAACTAATGTTGTTAGGGTCAAATCCATATTTTTAAAGATTGTTGAGATGATTAGTGACACTTTAAAAATATTTTAATTAATATTTAGTGCAGGAAAAACTAAAAATTGTTCCGTAGTAAAGCACAGGTATTCAAGCTTGTGTCTATATAAAAAGACTGAACTAAGGCATAGGTACACAACTAAGTAACATGTCATATATTCCTGTAAAATGTAGTCACAATTATTTTGGCAAAACTCAGCCAGTAGATATATGTGAGTAAGAACATTGTGATATTGTGACAACAAAAGACATTTACTATTCCCATATATTATGTAAACATCACGGTTTCTGAAGAACCAATGTGCTGTCTTATGATTCCTGATTCTTTTTATGGTTCTTGTTCATTTTATTTTTTACGGCAGTGTCAAAACGGTAACTTTTTATATGTGTTTGTTGTTGTGTTGTGATTGACAATCGACAACAAGAAGAAAAAGGGATTACGCTGTGTTCAAAACAAGATGGGTGCAGCCTATAAAACATTTTAATTAATTTCAGCAAAGCTAGCATCACACAATCAACTTTAAAAAGAATCAATTGCAGTATATACAATGTTTGTATGAAAATGTATTTGGAAACAACCAAAGACTAAAAACAAAAGAAAAGCTAATATTTTTCAAATAGAATTTTTAACTGTACACATTTTTCCTATTTAATTTCATTGTTGGTTTGTTTTTAGTTTATACATCTTGTTTTAGAAGTGTGTGTATATCTTTTGGTCGTTCAGTAATAATCAATAATAAATAGTTTTGTGTTTGTTCAAAATCTATAAATCTGTGAAAATGTTGACAATTTAAGCGTTTTATCAAAATTGTTTCTGTTATAAGTGTCACAGGGGTAAAGGCTGATTAAACCTTCTAATCAGTATTAGTTTTTTTTTTGTACACTTTTACCTGTCTTTTATCTGATAGAGATGGAAGTTGTAGCATTTTAAGTTTTACAATAGTAGTTCAACCATTTCCATTTCCAGAGTTAGATATCAGTAAAAATAATAACATTAAATTTTTTCCTGAAACCAAGAGATTTTTGGAACTGAAAAATTCTATTATTTCCTGTATCATATACATGGACCCAGTTTTATTTGTATTTAAAAATCCTTTTCACATTCTGCTGTACAGAATTTTGATGATGACTACCAAAAAAGAAATCATTTACAACTGAAAAGGTATCGGAATGCATCTAGAGCCTTGTTTGTTACAGTGCTGATGGTAACTATGAAGTGACGCTGATGACCAAAGCTACTCTGAAATACACGGGAGAAGTCATCTGGAAGCCCCCGGCTATTTACAAGTCATCTTGTGAAATAAACGTTTTGTATTTCCCTTTCGACGAACAGAGCTGCCTTATGAAGTTTGGGTCTTGGACTTATAATGGTTTTCAGGTAATCATGTGCACTGTTAAGTGACAATTAAATAGGGAGTCTGTTAAATAGGCCCCCATTGGGAACGCTTAACAATTTTTAATTTCTGCCATTTTCTAATATGGTAGACGGTTTGGGAAAATTTCTTATCAAAACTTCGTTTTTATAGTACCGTATTTTCAGATTTTACAAAAAATTTTAATACTTTTTTTATAAACCAAACCTTTAGGGGCTACAAATGAACAAATTTGTGAAAAAATAATAAATTTTAAAATTTTCAGTGGTTTATATGTGACACATACAGTCCATGTAACAGAAATATATATATGTAGCAAGTAAATTCCCATAACGTCTAAAACATAGAAGTATGGTCTAGTAGATAAAGAGACGCAAGATTCAATAATAAATATTTATAAATCATGTATACATGTATAAATTCATTCAAGACGAAAAATAGTTAAAATTTAATAATTCAGATAAACATAAAATTAAAATTAAGCAGACTATAAAATAAATAATTGAAAGAGCAGACTTAAATTTTTGATAAACAAAAAGATATTAATGAGTAAGGATATATAACATATTAAAGTGTGGAAAAGTTCATCATAAAATAGAGACAGTGGTGTGGATAATAAATAGTCACATAACGAACAATTTTAATAGTTAATATCACAAAGTTGAGGAAAACCACATTATGTAAACGAATTATAACATGAACGTGTATATCAGTGTACAGAGTAAACCTGAACTTGATCTAATCGATAGTGCAACTTTGCTCTAATAAAAAAAGGCCATGTACGTCTAGCTTCAGCACAGAATATGGCGTCGAGTTAAGTCAAGTTGGTGTGTCTTGAGGTAGAAATTTTTACAAAAGTATGGTTTTGTGGAGTGAAATAAGAGAAATGAAGGATAAAATGTAAACAGTGAAGGTTACAACGTTGGTGTGCGCTTCAGTGTGGAAATTCAATAACCAATTAATTGAACTTGTGCATAAGTGACCATGTGACTGCATTTCTGGTGCGTCGAGATCATTAAATGTGAGGAAGTATCCAAAGTTATCTTATAAATCCTAGGTACAAACATTGGTTTGAACAATTTTGTGAGTATAAATGGCCATAATAATTAATGAACCTCAGTCTGCATTCAAAATTTTATCTTTTTTATATACATAACTTCATTTTAATTTCAAATTGCGTCTTAGCCTATTTCATTTAGCTATAGATTGTATCTTGTGTTAATTTCAGATAGTTTGTTGTACTTTATTCATATGATAATGATTAATTTGTTTCTGTATAATTGCTTTATTGAGATGAGTGAGTAAAAAGCATAGTTGTTTCGCCACGATGTCTTAAATTTTATTTGTTAACCATGATGTCCATCTAGCGTGTACTTTCGCAGTCGAGAATTCATAACCTGAGAAATTAAGAGTAATAAAGAATTTTTATAAGTAATGATATGCATAATAAAGTCAAGAAAGCATAGAGATATGTTATATGTGGAATATTAAGTTTTTTTTAAGAGTTAAAGTAAAGGAGGTTTTTTAAGGTGAAATGTGGATTTGTAAGGTAAAGTAAAGGAGGTGAAAAATGGATTTATAAGTAAAGCTGAGGTGAGTTGTATAATGAATATTTTTTATAGTGTTGGAGGTTAAGAAGAGAGGAGTAATTTTGTAATTGAAGTTCAAGTGAGAGAGGAGTATTAAAGGTAACTAAGAGTAATAAAGGGTAGGTGAGTGATAATCCACATATACCATTTTTTATCAATTTGACCATTTTTTTTATCTTTCAAGTTTTTCGACGACACATTTTTTTTAACAGTTTTAATCAATACAATTCCTTTTTTATAACGCTTTACGTTCTAAAATGGCTTTCCCAACGTGGGGCTGAAAAGCAGAAGAAGCCGTTTTATATGATTCACGTTATAAAATGGCGCCCTTTAACGCGGGGCTGTGAAACGAAAGCGAAATGGACGTCATGGCGACTTTGGTGGTTTTTTGGGACGTTGTGGCGAACAACTTATAATTTTAACAAATTGTTGAATACGATTTTAAAACATGGCTAGTAAAATAGAAGAATTAAAAGATTCAGTGCTAGAGATGGATCAATCTATCAATTTAAGTATGCAGAATGAGGTAGAGGATTCAGAGATAAATGAGACAATGAAAGATAGTGAAAGTGTAAAGGAGGTTAGGTCAAGTGACAATTTTACTGGGGATAATTTTAAAGAAATGATGATGTGTTTTTTGACTGAGATTAAAACAGAAATGAAAGTAAATAACAATGGTTTGAGCAGTAAGATTGAAAGCTTAAGTGAAGAAAATAAAGTAAATAAAGATAATTTAAACTGTAAAATTGAAAGCTTAAATGAAAAATTAAATACGAAACTAGATAATCTCCAAACAGAAATGGAGGTTATGCGTAGGGAGAGTAAAGACTTAAAAACAAAAAGTGACTTAAAATTTAGCGAGATTTTAAAAAGTATGGAAGTAAAAGATAGTGTGACCAAATTGGTAGAAGTGAATGAGAATGTGACCAATAAGATAAATGTAGTATAAGTGGAAGATAGTGTGACCAAATTGATAGAAATGAATAAAAATTTGACCAGTAAAGCAAATTCAGTAGAGAAAAAATGTTTTGAAATTGATAGTAAAGTTTATGACAGTTTTAGTAAGCCTATTGTAACAGTGTGTATAAATGAAATAATTAATGTAAATGATGTAGTTGTGGAGGAATTATGCGATGATTATGTTTTAAGAAATGATATTGTAGAGAGTAATGTTGTAGAATTTGGAATTGTTAAAAAGATTAATGGAGATATTTATAAAGAGGTTATTGTGGAGATAAGTAAGGTTAAAGAAGTTGATATTAGAATGAATGTTGAATTAAAAATGAATAGGCTTATCAATAATATTTGACAACTAAAAGATTTAACTTGAGAATAACTAATAGAGATGTAAGGAATCATTTAAAAATAAGAAGAGAGGAGTAATTTTGTAATTGAAGTTCAAGTGAGAGAGGAGTATTAAAGGTAACTAAGAGTAATAAAGGGTAGGTGAGTGATAATCCACATATACCATTTTTTATCAACTTGAACATTTTTTTTATTTTTCAAGTTTTTTTACGACACTTTTTTTACAGTTATAATCAATCATATTTCTATTTTTATAACGCTTTACGTTATAAAATGGCGCCCAACGTGGGGCTGAAAAGCAGAAGAAGCCGTTTTATATGATTCACATTATATATATTCCGTACTTAAAAACGTTGAACCAATACAATATATAAAAACTTATTTTTACTCTTATGGCAGGAATTCAAAAACGGTGAAATACAGTATGCACTTATAGTAAACAGTAGCCTATATTATGACTTTTCATTTTTGTAATTTTCTCTGTTATGTTGTCTCGTTTTTTCTGTAACACAGAGCCTAAAGCACTTACAAGGTCATATGGGACCTTAAAAAAGTATTATCTTAAGCTACAACTTTCCCATTTAATGTATGTTAAAAAAGTCCCCAGTTTTCCCCACTATAAAAAAACAATAGTTATTTGTGTCTTAAGGGAGGAAAGTATCACTTTGTTGCCCTGAAAGCAAATGTTACCGCAGCGAGGACAGTTATTTTCTTGAGGGAGATTAAGATACTTTTTTCCTCTAAGACACACAACATTTCCCCTCCAGCTACAGTTTAGTAAATAATTTGCATTGTACTATAGAAGAAACTTCATTAAAACAATTGAGGTTATGCCAAGAATACAAAGACACGGAAGTTCATTAATGCATTTTTGTTTCAGTGGTTGTTTTACTAACATATAATTTAGCGGGTAGAAAGGGGCCCATATCTTTAAGTACTGAATAAAGTAAACTCAATGCTTTTTATATGGACACTTTTCCGCCCCTGGATGATAAGTTGGTCTTTCTACTTTATTAATAAGGCAGAAAAGACCTCTCAAAGTAGAAGCTGGAGGAAAAGTAAATGCGTGCGGTCGTGGGACCCCCGTCAGGAACGATATTCATCACGCCTTTTCTTCAATTCTTTTACCAGCCTTAACGGCAACATACACACATAATTTTAATCTTTCAATTGAAGTTTATTGTTAGTTTGTTTTTTATACAAGTATTTACTGTTTCCATACGTTTAATGTTGTTATAATAAAGGTGTAGAATTAAGGATAACATCAAAGCTAAGATGGTAAACACAGTTAAATGCCCATTCATGGCAAATACATCCAATAAACATAAAATGTTGGTTCATGAGTCTAGGCCTAACCTAAAACTATTGTGTGTATGTTTAATTTATTTTACCTGTATTAACGACAACATACAGTACGATTTTTTTAACCGTGCCCTCGGCTCGGCTAGCACACGGTGGGCTAGCGGTGTAGCGGGGAGGGATTGTAAATGCAGTTCCACAAACTTCGAATAAACAAAAATGAATGAATAAAATAATTGAAATAAAAACTACTTGAATGAGTCATAGACTACTTGTCTCTTGTTCGAGTATTCGAATAATAATACTGTGGTGTGGTTAAGGTAAATAATGCCAAACACGACCTGGCGGCACGGCCCGGCCAGGTGTAGTTTTAATTGAAACGCACACATTATACCGCTGTACCGAGCAAACCGTAAGTCAAACGAAAACATGTTTCAAATAAAATATTTAATTTGGACCTTTGTCTAAAACTTTCTCGCGAACACTTTGTCTCTGACCAACAAATAAAAAACTTTCCAGCGGTGTGAAAATTTCATGTCATTATTAAAGAACATTGTTGTAATATTGATTTTTTAAATATGAAATAGGTTTTGTAATTGATTTTCTTTTACATCATACGAATGGTATGGTTCTTATCTGCGTATCCGTGAAAGTTTCATAATTTTACATCGCTTCTAAGTGTATTAAATGACAGTGTTATTGAAGCTCGGTTTTCGCTGTTTCACGCCGCTCGGCTCAGTTTTCGTGGAGTAGACAGAGCGATTTCTAACGTTATCATCCAGGTTAGTACATCGTGGCCGAGGGCACCGTTAAAAAAATCGTACTGTACATACAATAATTTTAGGTTAGGCCTAGACTTAAAATTACTTCTTAGGCCTAACCTATAAAGATGTATGTTGCCGTTAAGGCAGGTAAAATAAATTAAATATACACACAATAATTTTAGGTTAGGCCAAAACGGATGAACCAACATTTTATGTTTATTGAATGTATTTCAGCGCTTGACGATAATATTTTAACTATGCCGGACACGGAACTGATTGTCTCTTAATTTAAATTTATGAACCAAAACACATGTTTCTTGAATGTATTTACATTCATTGCCATTGCAACCAATTTGATAACGCTTTTTCGTTACTCGTATTTTATATTTGTCATTGCCATACCAACCAATTAATAACACTTTCTTTCATTACGCATTACATTTTCTATTTGTTAACTCCATTTGCAACCCGTGTTAAGGAACTCCATTCCAAAAAGTATTTTTTTCCACCCTTTCAATTCCCCTCCAAACCCCCTTCGGGAGGGTAGAAATTGGTAGACTTTTTTCTACAGTGTTTATGATCAAAATAATTTATAAGTAAAAGATTTCATTTGGGTGTATTCATTCCAATGATAATCTTATATTACTAAACACCACTTGTTGATTATTTCAGGTGGATCTGAAGCACATGTACCAAGTATCCGGATCCAATCTTGTCAGTGTGGGAATAGATTTGAGTGAGTTTTACCTTTCTGTGGAATGGGATATCCTGGATGTGCCTGCTAGTAGGAATGAGGAGTACTATCCTTGCTGTAAGGAACCTTACTCTGGTAAGTGTAATTTGGGTGGATCCCTTCAATCTGTATCTTAAAATCATTTTTAGTGTTCCGAACTTTAAGGGGAGTGGGAAAGCTCGTCTCTGTAATGTTAATTTAATGCAATTTTTCTCAAATACTACTCAACCAATTTCGTTGAAACTTTTTACACATAATATTTAGACCATCGAATAAATAACAAGTAGTTTGTGAGATGATTTTTCAAAGCTGTTTATTGACACAAACACAAGTATTATAAATTATAAGGTTTAATAACATGGTTCAATGTCTTTATTTGCTGTAATATTCGATTATTAACATAATTAATTAATGGAACTTATTAACAATACAATAATTTAACTACTAACACAATAATATACAATACTTATTGGCGAATTTCCATTAGAAATATGAGTTATTACAGTGACCCTTATGGTAAGACTTATGGTTGGGGGTAGTAAATGATCCCCAGAAAACGCTTTCGAGTGTCATTAAAATTTTTATATATATATTAGGGGAGACCCCTGGTGCTCTGCTCGCCAACCCCGTTGGAACCTTCTACACAGAATGATATGTTACTTTTTCTTTATAATAAAGGTGTAGCTTATAATAATAACCTTAACCTTATAATCACATATTATTTCTCAAGGCCATTTTTTTGTCAGTACGACATAACTTCCTTAATACATCATCAAATTACATGAATGAGGCATCATTTTAAACCTTTCCTTAACCGCTACACCGGAAAAATATACAAAATACAATTATACGAAAAAAGAAATAAAGAGTCCGAAAGTAACAGTGATGTAAGATCAAGTAAGATGTAGGGATATTTCCTGGTGTTGGAAACACTTATGATAACAATACCCAGCTGGAGATCTGCCGTTACGCATTGCTATTTTAAATTAATTGTAAGCGTGGTATACAATTTAAACACATTTATTCTTTACTTCAACCCTCACCTATGCCATGACGCACTAAATACGCACTATACGATACTAAATATAAGGTGTGTACTTTAATTAAGTGGGATTTAAGTAAGTTAGAATGCGAATGCTTCGCACAGGTCAGCTAGTAATAATAAAGCTAAGATGGTAAATAATGTTAAAGGTCCAAATCAAATTATTTTATTTTATATTTTATAACAGCAGTTATAATAAAGGTTAATAGAACCAGCAAGCTCAGGTCTACACTTAAACACAAACTTAACCTAAAAATTTATAAATACAAATAATTAATTTAAATTTTGAAATCAGCTGTTAATGAAAATATATGAAGTAGCTATTATTTACTATGGCGTTCTCATTGCCATAAAATATCTAGTACAGTGAGTGATATTTTTATGTTCAACAGATGGCATTGTTTATGTAAACTAACCTAAAAGTTAGACATACATATAATTATTTCGAAGTTTGAAATCAGCTGTTAGAGTAATGAAAATATTAGAGTAAACAGCGGATTACAATACCAACTCTAAACGTATTTTTAAGTCCGATTTGGTCCGAAAGTTGGTTTTCTAAGAGTCTCAGATGAGTTTGTTATAAAATACAACAACCGGAAGCACGTTTTTTGACCGGAATATGTAGAATATTATTCTGCACATTTTTTTTACACGACCTTATAGCGTGTCTGGTTTGCTCAAAACGGATCAAAATTTAAAAACCTTTAGAGCACCCGGTATTATTTACTTCCGTTGCAAGCAAAGCGAAGCAGTCCGCACTCCGAAGCACCAAGGTCGAGGTGCAAACTTGCAAAGCTAATTTTCCCACTGCGATCGGAACGATGCAGCGCGTTAGTCCGAGCTGGAGGATGAGGTGGAATCAAATTCTACTAATATATTTCATACTATTAGTGAGTTGACCAATTTCCAAAATAGTTGGCTGAAATCCTAAAACATATAAACTTAATTTTGGAAATTCGATCAACTCACGTCAGCGGTTCAGCTCAGTGATCGAATTATTTTGATTCTAAATCTTAATAAGGGATTGGTGATTACTATGGAGTGAAAAACCGAACAGAGTCTTTATGTATTGGTTTTGTTATTGAAGAGAGGCGTGCGTATTCAAGCTGTTGAGAAATTTATTGTTTCAATTGTAAAAGGTTCGACGATGAGAATCTGAAATGATGGGAATGTTAAGGGTTTATTCGCCAATTTGCTGGAGATGTTTATTATATTTACCAGTATAATAGTATGGTTTTCTGGAGTGCTCGATATTATTTAAAACTTGTAGGTACTTGGAGTAAGCTATGCAGTGGTGGGCGGCTTATAGTTAAAATTAGTGAGGGTTTTCTGCACCAGAAAATGTTTAGCTTTTGTTTTAAAATTGTGTAAAAGGTAACAAACATGTACGAAAAGAAAATTTATTCAGAAACTTGATAAAATACTAAAAGAACAGAATCAGATAGTTTTTACTTACTTTATGTAACCTAAACTGTTGCAGTTCAAGCTTGATCTATTCCTTTAAACATGAAATTGCTAACACTGCCTAACTTTGTATTCTTGATTTGCATTTAAACTAGGATATATGTTCATACATTAATAATAAAACAAAGTGTCACGTACCACTTCACCTGTCTTATAAATGTATAGTAAATAAATTTGGACATCTTCAGCAGTGTGTTAAAAGTACTAAAAGAGTAGCCTCCTTTAAAGAGTACTAAAATGTATCTGCCATTAAAAAGCACTAAATAAACCTTTTGTCAAAAAGTACTAAAAAATCCCACCCATGTTTCTTTTTTTAAAGAATATTTTTAAGCCAATTTTTAAGTTACCAAATAGGATCGGGTCAGTGGCGTACCAAGGCTACTAGATGGTAGCCGCCCCCTATCACTAAAAGGTCCAAGGTTCAATGAGTTTAATTTAAACACAGTTTAATGTTCACTGTTATTTATTTATTTTCAATAAGTAGTATGTTATAATGAGAGAAAAATATGAATGAAAAAAAAACCGTAAGTATTATATTAAGGTTAGGTTTGTTTGAAAAATAATAAATAAACGACTTTTGCAATAGTGTTACAAGTCAAAGTCCTACAAAATTAAATCTTATATGATCAATGAATCAATTAAGATCATGACCCACACCCAATTAAAACAAATTATTATCTGCAAATTCCGTACACACTAATTCAACTTTACACAATGTGAAACATAAAGTCAGCAATTCTAAATGATTTAGACAAAAGTCAAGATCATTCTTTAAACAAAGGTAAATTAGCAGTAAAGACAATATAGTTTTTTAGTTTTAGATTCATCAACAAAAATTAAAAAACGTTCTTTCCTAGCCTTAATTGATGCAAACTTATTTATAATAGAGTTGTAGTCTATAATAGTAACAGCCACATCACGTTCAATTTATAAAATTGCAAAATTACTCAGTCTTTCTTGCGTCATTGTGGATCTTAAATAATTTTTAATAGCTTCAGCTTTCTGAAAGATCGTTCACAAGGTGCCACCGCAAACACTGCAATCGTTAAAAGCAATTTGAAAGCGATGATCAACTTACTGTAAGTCTCTAACCCCAAACAAGATAAATATAACAAAATATTTTTGGGTCTCTTCAAGTCGATCTTTTTTATTAATTTTCTTTGATCTTCGTAATAAAACTATGACGTCTTTAATATCTTCAAAAAGTACTTCTTTGTTCAAATCTGCAGGATACTTCTCCGCAAATTCAAAACATTTCCTCTTTGGATTGTTGAAAACGTTTTCATTTGTTGTTACATTATGAATGTATTGTACCCGGCATCACCACCAACCACTCATCCCCTCTCCACCACCGCTCCGATTCCGCGACAGCTCGGACGCTCTGTTCACCCCGTACACTTCTCATGTGTGCTCCGCGCCCACGACCTATTTTGTATTGTCTATAAATAGTTTAAAACGAAACGTTTATTTCATTTATAAATAATATAACTGCATTATTTAACAAAGTAATAATGAACACTTGACCAACAAAACCATTTTTACATTGTATACTTCGCCTGAAAAATTATTTTTTCTTAAGCTCCCAGATTGGTATATAATGTGAAATGTTAAAATAGATTTAACACGAGTAGGGTAACTGTAAAATTTGAGATTTTTATATATAATATTCTTTTAAATTAATAATTCCACATTATTTTAAAACAAAACAGTAGAATAGATGTAAACTTCAATATTATACACACTATTTCTTTCACAGAATATAACTCACTGCAGTTAAATAAAAAAACAAAACAAAACAAAGAAAGATTCAGCAAACTCAAACAATAACTAATGACATTTATGTTGCAATTAATTCTATGATACATACAGGAAAGAAGAAAAAAACTTTTTTTTTGTTTTAGTTGGAAGATGCAGTTTATTCTATTGTAGGAAATTCAAAGTGAATTAGTAACAATTAACTAATCGTTGCTAGGTTATATTTGAGTAAATTTGTATCATAAAATAAGTTCCAAATCATTTTCTTTACTACACCATGTCCCCAGAAATTAAAAAAAAACCTACCATTCCTGAAAAGCAAAAGAGGAGAATAAATTTTGTTCTGTATGCTGTGCGAGCAGTAACGAAAATAAATTTTGGTAAAGGCGCTTCATTGGGTGAAATTGTGAATGTTGTTAAAAAAAAGATCAAAGCGAATAAACGAACAGAACCTAGAAGTATGGAAGTAAAAATTAAACAGGCGCTGAAAACTGCTGTTCAACATGAATTTATAAAACAGAGGCAAGGGCAATTTAGTCTGAAAAGAAATAAAAATTGTGAATTGCAAAAAGCGAAAGGTAAAGATATCGGACTAAGAAAATACCAACTACTGAAAAGAAAGCAACTACTACAGACTAAAAAAGAAAAGGCTGCTAAAAGAACAAATAGAAAAACCAAAATTCAAAAGGATGGTCTTGGTATTGAAAACCCAAAATTGCAGGTAAAACAAGGAAAAATAACACAGGCTAAAAAAATTGTGAAAACAAAGGAAGTACAAAAACCAAGGACTTTTAGACGGCCAAGGAAAGCACAATTGAAACCGGGTGAATTGCTGATGGTCAGTGGAAAAGTTGATAACAGCGTGTATAATATCAAAGAAAATATTCCAGACGTTCAGATGGAAGTAAAACCACAGTTTAAGGGTGGTTTTTATTTTGGAAATGGTTTTGAGACTGATGACTGAATTGTTTCATTATGTACAAATCATTTGTTTTAGTTTGACACAACAGTAAAGAAATATTTTTGTTTTATTTATTTAAAATATATTTGTTTAGTTATTGAAGAAAATATGAAATAATTTTTTGAGTGTAAAAGGTTTTTAAATTTAGAAATGAGAAAGAAAGCCTTGTGAAATTCCGGCGTTTATCCAGAAAACCTCTCAATTCAGAGGTCATCAACCAGTTGCCTGAGGGATGCCTTTACATTTTTTGTGGTTTAAAGTTTTACCAAGAACTAAAAATTGATAAATCCTTTGACTAAGTTTTCAACTGTTTAACCCTTTTTGCAAGGCATGGTGATTTACACTGTATGTGAAACTGGGTAAGCCTATTTTGGAAAAAATTACCCACCTTTACATTAAAAATTGCCATACATTCATTTTTGTATAAAATAATATGCAAAATTACTGCTTATCAAGAAAATCCTGTAGTATCTGCCAGTGGTTATATTTAAAATTATGATAGATCTGAGGTTCTAAAACATATTACTCAAAACGTTAGATTGAATTAATTAATATAAATAGTTGAGTTAATTGTGATTTAATTCTAATTATCGTTATGCCTTAAATAGAATCTATTCTTAACAGCTACACAAAAATTACACTAAATTATTTCATATATTTGTTTGTTTTGTGGAAACTTTTCCTACTTAGGCCATTTGCAGTGCTTCTCAAATAGGAAAATGTGGACAAAACGTGCGAACTCCGAAATTTTTGCATAAATTACTTTTAAATGGGCTCAATAGTAAGCCCAGTACTTCTAGCCCACTGTACTTTTCCGAAATATTGTGTCTATGTTTGAGCTAACGGGACATTTTTTTTAAATGCTCGCATTTGATTCTTCCTTAATTTGCAGGAAATTGCGATTTGATATAATCAAAATTACATAAGTTATTAATAAAAAACTGTTTCAAAAAACGTGTTTTTTCAACAAAACGGTAAAAAAAAGTATTATAAAAATTCTTAAAAATACAAAACCATATGATTGTAAAAATATAAAGTGTTATGAACAGTTTAAGACCTGAAACATCAAAATTTGTTAATCTTTCGTCAGCAGCGAGGTCATTTAAAAAAAGTTAGTTTTTTTGAGTTTCTGGCAACAATTTTGGGAAAATATAAAATCAAATTTGTGGGCTTAAACTACATCAAAATACCCACCTTTTATCAAAAACCGCATATTCCTAGGCCAAACAGGGGCCACATAATTTAATTGTTAATTAAAAAAGGATTTTTTGTTAATAACTTTTTATTACAACAAGGTATTTAAATTTTGTTTATTTCGAACAATGCGGATGAAAATTCCTCACAAAAAAGTATACAGCTATTTTTTTTGCTACCTATTATACTTTTTGAGTTATTTCCAAAAAACAATTTCATATATATATAATTGTTAATAACAAGAAAAAGTTCAGGGTTATATTCGGGGGAAACTTAGGGGCTTACTATTGAGCCCATTTGAAAGCGATTTATGCAAAAATTTCGGAGTTCGGGCATTTTGTCCACCAAAAATGCACTGCAAATGGCCTAACTAGCCTGTCATCATCTAGGCCTAGGCATAACCATGGTTGTTATCATTAGGGCAAATATATTGTTAACACGTTCACTGCTAAAAATAAGCCCCATTATGTACCCCATATGCTAAATTTTTGTTTGTTTAAACCTTACCTTGAGGTCTTTTTTATTGAATTTAGCTAGATGTTATTTGTTGGTTTCCATCTTCAAACCCACTTTTTTTTCATTTTTAATTTCGTGTTTACCGGTTCTTCCTGCGCACACCACGCCCGGCTTCACCCGACGCACACTTACAAAACGTTATGTTTGTGGACACTTTTCTTTAATATCACATAGAAACTATTATAAATAATTAAGAATATATATTTACACAAATTTACAACCCTACTATCCAACCATAATCATCATTTATTTATTGACCTCTGTGGTAATTGTCAAAACAACCGACTAAAGCCTGAATGTTCTGGACATGTCATACACTCATGCTGAGTGCTTTTTTTGCACATTCAACATTTCTTTTGTGAGGTTCCATTTGAATTTGAATTTTGTTATTTTAGTAATTGTATGGCCAGCAGATTGAAACAAAGGACTAATAAATAAAGGGGAGCGCGAACTTAAAAATACGTGCAGAAAAAGGGCTATAAAAATCAAGCGGGATGTCGAACTTAAAACTACACACAATTTATACTCCCCAGTTAGTTGCCGAACAAACAAACTTAACATCAACTTGCTTGTTGCAGTGTTAAGGACACACCAAACTGAAAAGCATTGACAATACGGCGGGGGTACCGGTACTCCTTGCGCATGCAAATAGACACCGCTGGACGTACCAGTACCCCCGCCGCAGTGAACGTGTTGATAACACTCTGCTGCCAAATACATTTTACACTATATGTATTCAACACTATTTTCATATCTACTTATTAAACTCGGTGTCAGATTCAAATAAAAAATCATCGCTTTCTTTTTCCCCATATCTATTAAACCAAATTGTTTACATTAGGCCAACATTACAGTATCAGTAATGTAGGCAACCATTCTCAATTTTGACGTGTAGAAAGAGGTAGTACTGGGAGGGGACAAAGTGGGTGCCAGTAGATGGCATGCTAGTCCTCGCCTTGTCTGAACACTTGCGGTAGTGCTTTCTCTTGATTAGTGAACTAGTCTGGTGAGCATGTAAGGGCCAATAGATAGCCCCCCACCCCCCCACTTGCCTCGTCTGAACACGTGGGGACTAGCATGCCAGTTCTATTATTTTTCCCTTCTAGGTTTGTTTTGCTGTTTTGTTTTTGGTGATTATCTTGATTAGTTTGTTTTTTGCTTGCTTTGAATTAAACAAAAGAAAGTGGTCCAAAAACGGCACTATCATGTTGGTGGAAATGTTTAATGTTTAGGGACTGTTAGTGTTTAAGGTACAGTGAGTCTCTAGATTACAAGAACAACCAAATGCGACAGGCAGCAAATGAACCCATATTGGATCTCCTGTTTACCCATTTTCGCACCCATATCTTCCTCCTCAAGGTCATCAATAAGTTACCATTGCAACAAATTTGCCACTTTTAACAAAGCCTTTTTTAGTTTAAAAAAACTTTTATATCTTTTGTGGGTCCTCGACGTATTGTGCTATATGGGCTCCCTGCACGAAACTAACCTGACTCGTGTGTTAATCATTGGCGGATCCAGGGAGCGGGGCTGTGTTAGGGGCTCTTGATTAGTGTTGTTTATTGTTTCATATCTGAAAGCCATTTTCATCTACCGTTAGTACTTACTTAGCAATCGTCGATTATTTAAAGCATTTTAACTGAGTTTATATGCCGTGCTGTAGCTGGCTCGTTGCGCAGTTTAGCCTACTATTATTACATAGAGTGATTTTGTTAGTTAACTATATATATGTTATGTAGAGGATTTTTTAATTATTTTTGCAAATAGTTTTGTTAATTTATAATTTTTGATAACTGTTTAAAATATGTTATCCTATTTAAAATACCGTACATTTAGGTTTATTTCAGCATAAAAATAAAGAAATAATTTAATTTGGTAATCGTTTAACATATGCTTTTTATTTTATCTCATTCAAAAACCATAAAACTCATTAAATACCGTATATTTTGGATTTACTTTTGATTGTTTGCTCAACAAAATTTGTGTTTTTGACAATAATTATAAACGTATATACTTAGTTCATTTTAAGGTGTTATTCAATGCATTAAAACAATGTAAATACTCAGAGTGGAACACCTTTATTAACAATAACTCTCAGTACAGTTACAGTTTTCTACGGATACTTAAATCAATGACATCCTAAAAGTGTTTACAATACATGAAATACGATGTACTACACAATGCACAACATTTTTATTGGCCCAGGAAACTAATCATCTTTGTAAGATGGGCTCTCACTTTTGAAAAATGCATTTTCTCACTAAACTTTTGATTGTAGTACTTAAGCCGTCGGTAGATTTAGAAACTTTTGTGAATAACGCAGGGCACTGGCCAAGGTCACGCCGAGTATACTGGCATATATGAATTCTTTGAACCTTTCTCTACAAAAGGTTTATAATTACTATATTTGGCGAATTTTTGAAAATATGCTTGCACACGCACTGAAAAGGCTTGGCATTGCAAAAAATTAGCATGAACACTTCTTGTAAGGTTAAAGATCTGTAAATTACTGAAATTATTTGTCAAGATTAAAAGAGCCAGCAAGAGAACTGTTTGACGTTTACAGATTAAGGAAAGTTTGATTAGAAATAAACAATTTAGATTTAGCCTATACGTGAAATGATGGTTTATTGATTTTTCTTATCATTCTTGGGCTACGCCTTCAAACAAATAAACTTTATTAACAGGTTTTAGTAGGGTTTGGTTTACACACATTAAGTTTAGATCATACTAGGTTATTCAAGTATCAAAAACTCTTACTTAAAGAATTGAATTAGAAGTTACAATTACAAGTTTAAAAAATTGCAAAGTAGATTCAATATTCTACTTTAAAAAATATGCTCAGCATTAACTTTTTCAGGATTACCGTTGTTTTAGAACTTTAGCATTTAAGTTCTATCAAGGCATTAATACGACAGATGTAATTCTGTTATCTACAAAATCTATTGTCTTTAAAATGAACTATTTGCACTATTGATAGGAAGCTGCTAACAGCAGAAGGTAGTGAGAATAAAATTGTGTTAATAGTGTTCCCTAGCTTTTGTAACACATCAGGTTCTTCACAATCGAGTGCGGGATTTTTTGTTCCCGATATGTGGATAAATCTTAATTTATGTAATCCTAGTGAAATAAGAGAAATTTTGCTAAGGCCTGTATTAAACTATCAAAGTTCTTTGTCAAAGATCAAATTTCTTTGATGAAATATTTGATAGTGTAATATGCAATCTTTTATCAAAGTTGGCACACGTCAAATTTATTTGTCAAATTTATTTTTCAAATTTATTTGATCAAAGACCTTTGACAAAGAACTTTGATAGTGTAATACAGGCCTATAATTACACCATCACACCGGTGTGTCTGATTTAAATTAGAACCGTCCTTGGTGGCGAGCGGTGGACAGAGAGGAGGGGCCGCACTGTTGCCAAATATACGCATCGTGTACTGCCAACGGACGGACTTCTCATAAATGTAAACATTGCATATGGTTACTATGACAACCGCCGGAACGGTAATCGATGGTTGGCTCTCGGAGTAGGGGGCCCCTCTCTCTCATACTTCCCGCCCGTGTCAGCCAAGACTGTTCTACTTTAAATCAAACTTTAAGCAAAGAGTCAGATGATGAATGTGAAATAGAATATTCTAGTGATATTTGGACTGACAATAAATTCAATTCCATCATTCATAATGGGTTTGTCAGTGCTTTGGGTATTTATCACAAAAAAATTTTATTTTAGAATGAACTACTGCAAAAACTATTTTTGGCTTGTAAATGTGTTGTCAATGGAAAAATAAAGTGATCAAGTACTTTTTTAATGTTTATGATAAAGAAATTGTTTTATAAATTGTGATTACAAAAAAAAAAAAAAAAAAAAAAAAATAGAAAATAATGAAAAACAAAATTTAAGTTAATAAAAACAATTGTGAAGTAACATATCACACTGGTAATGACTATACAAAGTTGACTAACATAAATAAAGCTTAATAAAATAACCTAGTCTGAGCTTGAATTAGGATTTACAGAAGGCCTATGTGAGTCCCTAAAAGGTTAAATCATGATCAGTTCATAATCATTTTGAAAGCTGGAATTCATTATAATTTCAACATCTATACAAAGAAAGTTGACTAGTTACTCACGAAATACAAAGAAGTTAGTGTGTGATCTCGTTGACTAAGTCGGTACCTCGGCTCTCGATTGTGGATTTAGAGATGTTTCTCAGACAAGATAGCAGTGCAGACTCAGGACTTTCTTAGTCTTGATTTAGTTTTTGAAAATTGATAGAGGGTCGACTGATGTCATAAAACGCTCAACCCCGAACTGCAGTTGGCTATTTCTTAAAATTTTCACTCGGCACCGATGTCTCAGTATCTTATGCAAAAGTAATTTGGCGTTCTTTAACTCTTCTTGTATGTACTTGTGCTTCATGAAATTATTTAAGTTTGGCAAGTCTTTGTGAACCTCTACAAATATTTTGTGCTGGAAAAACTAAAAATTTGTTTGTAGTAATGTATGGGTATTGAAGCTCGTATATCCATATTTTGTTGAACGAAAATCTTTACCGGTCATTTTGTGTTTTTATTATTTGTATTTTTGTGGTTTTAGTGTGGTTTTGCCTTCTTGTTTATCAGTTGTAAATTTTTGTTGCAAAGGTTCAAGCTTTAGGATTAGTTGTACTTACAATTACTTTGGTTGCTTGTTTAGTTACTTTTCATAGTTTGTTATATGTTTAGTGTTAGGTATAGTTTAAGAAATGTTTAACCAATGGAGCCATTGCACTCCACTAGGATCGGGTGGTGATAACCGTTTAGTTTTGGCACACAGACAGACAAACAACAATATAAAGTTGTTTAACAATTGTATAAACAATATAAATACAAAATATTTGAATTTTGATAGAACTTTAAAAATCACCGTGTAATATTTAAATATTTTGTATTGTTTGTTGCCAGATATAACATTCAACCTGACCATGAGAAGGAAAACTCTTTTCTACACTGTCAACTTGATCATTCCTTGTGTGGGCATTACCTTCCTTACTGTATTGGTATTCTATTTACCTTCTGACTCTGGAGAGAAAGTAACACTTTGCAGTTCCATACTGGTGTCGCTTACTGTGTTCTTTCTGCTACTCGCTGAGATTATTCCTCCGACATCGCTCGCTGTTCCTCTGCTGGGGAAATACTTGCTCTTTACTATGATCCTGGTTACGCTCTCTATTTGTGTTACTGTGTGCGTACTGAACGTACATTTCCGGTAAGTTGGTTTTTCAAAGTTGATGTAAGATCTAAGAGCTAGTACGTATAACAGAGACCCTACTATTTTGCACCTAATGAATCTGATGAAAGTTATAAATTGGTTTATAAAGAATGGTTACTTTTTAAATAAAAAACTTTTATGTTTTACCCTTTTAACCCCGGTCCAAAAAATTGAAATTACCAAATCTGTATGTACACATCACTACCACAAAAATGTCGAAAAATACCAGAGCCTTAAGAGGCCATTTGCAGAGTTTTGGTAAAAAATGCATAACTTTATTAATATGTGTGCTATTGTTATGAGTGAGGTCTCAAAATTTTAGGAATAAAATGTATTACGCAATAAAAAGTATTTTATTATTATTTAAAAATTTTAACCCGCACCTCCTAAAAAAAAGCGTAAAACGTTTTTTGGAAGACTTTAAAAAAGAAATGATTATAAATTTATACATGGGAAGCTACATCATTTCATTCTAAATATTATTTACTCTATGTATATAAAAAAATTTCTTTCTATATCAAATATCAAACTTTGAATAACCTTTTTTATAATTTGATGCTACATTTAAAAAACAGGTTTAAGTAAATTTAGCATACAAAATAAATAAGTAAGAAAACATTATGTACTCACCAAATTTATATTGTGGTATTCATTTATATATAATTTTCTTTTGATTACAACACAGAAATATTTGTATTTACACTTAGATCTACACTAAAAGTTTACATTTTAAAAATAACAAATGAAAAAATAAGGCCTAGGCCTTATTACAGACATTCTTTAACCTTTTGCACTCTATTTATTTGGCACTTGGCTGCTCCACCAGCTCCAATTAAAATATTACTGTTTGCAGATTTATTTTTGTAAATTCGCAAAAAAATTCCTAGAAATAGTAAACATAAGTTATTATATATCATTTTGTTCGGAATAAAACAGAGAATAAGGAAAAAATGGTTGAAAGATTAAATAAAAAATGTTTCATTGAGTAGGCCTATTTTGAATATAATCGGTCAAAAAAATTATTTGGTTATTTTGTTTTGTATTGAAATTAAAAATAAGAATAATAGAGTTAAGAGCCTTTAAAATACTTTATTACACTAAATGTGACCATAATAAATAATTTTTAAAATATTCTTGAGGTTTAACAACATTTTTTTATTGAGTAGGCCTATTTTGAATATATTAGGTAAAACAAATAAAAAAAAAATGTTTTTTTTATGAATGTAAAAGTAGTAATAAAAATGATTAGAGCTTTAAAAATAGTTTTTACAGTAAATATGTCTGTTTAAATATGTCAATTGTATTTATATTTATTCAAAAATTTATTTTAACAATAAAACTTTTGCGAAATAATGGTACATAACCACGTTAACGTATAGTTTAAACAGTTGCCATTTCTCAACACAAAATAAAACAAAAACAAGATCTTTACATTATTTACATTAACAAAATTTACACAAAACTGCAAAATAATAACGTACAGTAAAAATAAATACCACTTGAAAAAGCGTAAACAAAAGTTACAAGGCGCAAGATAAAAGACGATGCTATTTGTATTTCTTGATCATGACTGGCAAACAGCTGCTCAACTTCAGAGAGATATAAAATATATTCCACAGCCAATATAATCTGTCACTGGTTTCTAAACTGTTTTAACAACATTGAAGTCTTATTAGACCGAAAACCACAGATTCTACACTTGTTTAGAACATAGAAATCATATTAAAACGTGTGTCGGAATGAGTCCGACAGTGGAGCGCAACGGCAAATTAGCGATGTCGGACTGAGTTCGCCTATGGAGCGCAAAAGGTTAATAAGCATTCTGGATGACATCCTTCCTTAGGGCCAAGTTATACGAGCTCTGATAGCGCCGCGTTTTCAACATCGTTTTATTGGGTAAATGGAAATACCGTGGGCCATGTTATAAAAGCGCTATCAACGATGGCGAATCCGTGTTAACCAAGCGCTGCCAGCATGGTCTGACGCTATCAATGCCGAACCCGGTTATCAACACTTCTGAAATATCGAATTTGTCCTGGTTCTAGTGGTTATTCTTGTTTACTTCAAAGTGCTTATTGTGAACGGTATTTAAAAATGACAAAATGTTAGACACCAACTTGGCATTATCAGCGCTCGTAAAACATGGTCCTTACACCTAAGGCAAACAGTTCTAAATTTTTTTAACACACTAAAACCAAAACTCACAGTAATATGAACACGAAGAAAAATAACATTGTACAAAGTAAGACAACAACATTGTAAGATAACTCCACAGAAATAAACACAAGTAAGCTACTCCATTGACACAGCTGAGCAGCGCAAAACCCTGAACAGTTACACCAAAAGCCTGTTCACAGTGCTAAAGTGTCTGGTTTGGACTATACTTTCAAAGAGAATGTCACTACAGCTACTGTTAACTCAAAGCGCTATGCTAACATGCTCCACAACTTTGAGATTTGAACATTGCCATGGAACAAATGTGGTTTCAGAAGAATGGTGCCACAGCACACACAGCTGGAGACTCTATGCTCGTTGTGAAACAAATTGTTTCCTTATCACATCGTCTCACGTTTTGGGGACTTCCACTGGCCCGCTGGATCACCTGATCTGTCAGGGGGTGATTTTTTCTTTTGGGGTACCTAATATCAAAGTGTATGTTCACAAACCTTGATCACTAAATGATCTAAAAGAAACCATTTGTACAGAAACAGCAGCCATAGAAAAGACTGTAGTGATAGAGGTTTTTGAAGAAAGACGTGTTTACAAGAAGAAGGAAACCATCTTTCAGAAGAGGTTTTTGGTACATGAACAGTATTAAAAAAACCTTTTTAACTACATATTTGAGATGGGTAAACTATAGAATTCATAGATGTAAATTTAAAAAAATGGTGTTAATAATCTTAGAAGTTTTATTTATTTTTATTTCAAAAGTAACCATTCTTTTTGCATCTCCTAGTATTAACATAAAAAAATAACTGGTCTTGTTTCTTCAAATTAGCAGCTCAAACGTACAACATTTTAATTATTATTTTTATTTACAAATCAATGTACACCTATATTCTCAGGACTCCAAATTTTTCCAAACGTTGCTACTGAGATAACCCCTTTCAAATATTGCCCAAATTGAAGAACTCATTCCCATAATTTGTCAAACATTCAAAATATGTTCAATTTCAGGGAAATGAGAAAGATCACTTCTAAAAAATGTCATATAGCAACTACTGTGCTACATTTTCTTTGTCTTTATTTTGTTTGAACAAACAACAGAAACGGTTAACAAAAATTTGCACTTATTGTAATAAGAATAACAATAAAATTAATTATATAACCAGCAGACGATTTAAACTTAAGGGTCGGCTCTAGCTGTCGGCCATGTTGGCTGACACTCCATAAGACCAATGTTAAATTAAAATCCAAATTCTTTCTTTATTTTTGATCGGAAAATTATAAACGATATGTCATTTTAAAGCTATGGTCAATATGCAGGCAAATGGCTTTTTAAAAATTAAGAAAAATATTTTGTTTTATATTTATTAACAATTTAAAACATTAAATTTTTAATATTTTTTTATGTTGTCACTATTAATTGTAGCAAAAAACTACCAAGCCATTCGCCTGAAGAATTTCGTCCCCAAGATTTTGGTATTTTTTTTAAACGCTATTTGAACAATTGCGGGTTTTAAATGGATTTAGGCTGAGCAATGTCCGTGTAACCTACCGCCGCTATAGGGAGATTTTAAATATTTTTTACGTTGTAACTATTAATTATAGCGAAAAATTACCAAGCCATTCGGATGAAGAATTTTGTCCCCAAGAGTTTGGTATCTTTTTTAAAACGCTATTTGAATAATTGCGGGTTTTAAATGGATTTAGGATGAGCAATGTCCGCGTAACTTACCGCCGCTATATGGATGACATAAACTGCTCGGTTTGTATGTCACGTTGTCATGAAATCAAAGTGTCATAACTTTTAATGTCACGTTGAAAAGAACCTTTAGAGTAAACAGGTGGTTGTTGTACCAATATTGAACGTCTTCAGTCAGCTAAAGTATGTAAAACTTTCTCAATAATCAAATGTTTTAAATTATTTCAATTTCAGCATTTGTCTTCACCAACCTTAAGACATTCCCTTTAGATTGATATATAATATAAGGCAGAATCTAAGTGCACAGTTTTGAGGTAATTTTGTATACCAGTTCTAATTATATATGTAAATTTATATAAATACCTAACCAAAACATATTTTCTCAGATCACCCTCAACTCACAAGATGTCACCCTGGGTCAAGAAGGTATTCCTTCACGTAATGCCAAGGATGTTGATGATGCGAAGACCTCCGTACTCGCCACGCGATGAGATCTATTCTGATGCAGGTTACATCAACGATGGTGACTTTAGGTGAGTTGATTCATTTATTTGGTGTAATTTTCTGCAATCCATTTTCTGCTCCGGAAATGTTTGGGGAAATTTTCATACGAGATGTATGCTACTTTTTTCTAATTTCTACTCTACCAGAGCAGACGCCTGCATGTTTACACGCTAATCCTATTTCTTGCTGCAGACACACCAGGTTTCTTCTATTAAAATAATTACACTCACCACCAGAAACGTTCATCGTTTTAGATAGAACCCAGGGCCATAGCCGGGGGGGAGGGGGGAGGGGGTCAGGCGGTCAAAAATTTATACAAGGTTTAAAAAGTGCAAATTAAATAATTAAATTATAAACGAGACAACACAACAGAGGATCCAGCAACATATTTTTACATCATTGTGCATTGCATTCATACTAATATTTAGATTTACTTGATTGAACTACAACGTACAATTGGATGCAGTAAGTTACAGCCTTACTCCCTTGTGAGCTTGATCTGATCTATTAAATAAGAAAACTATGAAGGTTCAACAAAAATACTTTACTCTAACAAAACAAAATCATTCATCATCCTTACATCCTATAACATTTTACATGGGTAAGTATATCAAAATTTGAAAATTGGAAATTGTTGTTTAACACGTTCAATGCTACGCAAATTTCGTATTTCCTTTGCTGTAGCTGACCTTTTATTTTTTATATTTATAGCCTAAATGAGTAGAAATTACTTTATGTTTGAACTTTTCTACGTAATAATCACTAATATTTGAAAGCGGACACACATGTGAGTCCAAAGCACATAGGCCTAAAATTGGCGTGCAAAGCATGCAATGTCCTGTGTATTGAAAATTCTCCTAATAAGGGGATTGGCTTGCAAAGCACGCAATGCACTGTGCATCAGCCGCTTCTCATAGTGTTCACTTGTTCAGTGTCAAGCTCACATGTGTGTCCTTAGCAGTGAACATGTTTAAAGGGTTTAAATTCAAATCCCCATTCCTGACCTGACCCTCCGCCCCTGAAAAGTTTCCCTGGCCACGGCCTTGGATAGAATGGGAGGTGTAATTTGTACCTAACTCACCGTGTAGAGTTCACCAAATTCAGTATATAAAAGAGCTTTTTTATTTAAGTTTGAATACCGATGATTCGTCTATCTGGTCTTGTTTCGTCTAATGAATCTTAAATGCTTTTTCAATGTCCTTCTCATAGCGTGCAGATCGGAAGGTAGATCTATTGAACCATAACAAAACATGTAGAACCAGTACGATAAAATGTATGTAGGTTAGACTAGTAAAAAGATTTAATACTATTCAGCAAATGCTTGAAGCTCATAAACTGCTTGGATAAGACAATAACCTACCAATAGACATTCAGACTTCAGGTCTCCCTTTTAGTACAAATTAAATAGTGATTGTGTTATGTTAGCCCAGTATATAGGGGATAAAAATAGGGGTTGAGCTTACATTAATTGCGGTAAAAGATTTTTATTCTAGGATCGTTTGGTGTGGTGTGGGTATGCCAAATCTAATTTTGCGACCTCGAAAGGGGGGGGGGGGGACAACTTTTGGGGGGCAAAAAACCTCAAAATTTTCGGACTTTTTCCAGTTTTTTGCTTATAACTAAAAAACGGTCCATATTATGTAAAAAATAGATCTGTAGTAAATTAAAGAGGACAGAATTTCACGTTGGTTAAAAAAACAAAGTTCAAAATTGGTCCAGTAGTTCGATTTTTATGGGGCTCCAAAAAACAGCAAATTTTTCCAACTTTGCCAAAAACCGTGTTTTACACATTTTCAATGTGCCGTAACTTTCCAAGATCAAATTTTATCACTACCCCCCTCCCTAAAAGTTGTAGAGCATCAA
>JAGFPH010001569.1:90209-103633 GCA_018207615.1 Philaenus spumarius
ATTGAAAATACTCCCAATACGGGGGTTGGCGTGTGAAGCACGCAGTGCATGTTGTATTGAAAGTACTCCCAATATGCGGGTTTTCGTGCGAAGCACGCAATGCACTGTATATTGAAAATACTCTCAATACGGGGGTTGGCGTGCGAAGCACGAAATGCACTGTGCGTCGGCCGCTTCTCATAATGTTCAGTGTCAATCTCACATGTGCGTCCTTAGCAGTGAACGTGTTAACGCGATGATAATACTTAAACGTTAACTAGGGGAGACCCCTGCGTGCTCCGCACGCCAACCCCCCATCCCCCAACTCCCTGTTGGAACCCGTTGTGTGCCGTTGGAACCCGTTGTATAGTCAGCAAGGCTCAGGTCTACACTTTAATAAAAACCTAACCTAAAAATTGATTTAAAATTTGAAATAAACTGTCAATGAAAATATTAGAGACTACAGCTGATTACTGAATCAACAATAAACATTACAAATCAGACCTAAAACACACCAACAATAACATAACCTAAATCAAATCATCTGTTGACATTTGAGTAAGTTTAAAGTAAATAACTTATTTATTTGAAACTCAATTAGTTTATCACCTGTTTAAAATCAAATTACACTATTTCCTATTTAGCCTAGTTGTAGCATAGGCTACTGATGCATTTTTAAAAGTCGGAATAAAACTAAAATAAAAGTGTAAATGAAATATTTAGCTTCACAGTGACTTAGAACTGGAAATTATCTTTTAAATAAAAAAAGAATCATCAAAATCTGTTAAGTATTAACTTCAGGAAGTGAGTGAACTAAAATCAGGATTTTTTTTAAATATATAGAAGTTATAAAACATGTATACGCGATCTTAGTATGTGCGGATAGTTTACTCCAGTCGCGTAAACGCGAAGCCAATCGCGAAAAGGTTAAAAATATACCCTTTTTTTCGGAAAAAATCCAATTATCCGTATTTTTTATCATCCGAATTGGGATGTAATTTTAAGGGGTAGGGCGCCCGCATCTGACCACGCTGCCGAGCGCTCAGGCTACTAACCAGTAGTGGGCATAAAACACTCACTCCAGACCCACGAGCAGCGTTAATTTTTGTCTCTTATAAGACTTAAGAATTAACTTGGTATACAGTATAATAAAATTTACAAACTAAGAAAAAAAAATTATTTTGTAAACGTTTTTAATAACTTATTATTTTTTTATAGACTTTTAAAATTTTGCCGCCCTCTGATATCTGCTGCCCGGTACACGTGCCCACCCCCTGCCCTGCTAGTTCCGAGCCTGTGTTCACCTATTTGTTTAGTAAGTTTTTTTTTGTAAAAAAAGTGTTAATAAGCGGGTTAGTTATAAAAGTATATCTACTTAGACTGCTTAGTAAGGCCAATAAACACAAAATTTCAATGCCATTCTCGGAAACATTTAATAATTCGTATGTATATATAGCCCCTAAACTATGGAATAAATTGCCTTTTGAGGTTGCTACCGATAAATCAGTTTTTATTTTTCTAAAAAAGCTCAGATTTTTTTTGCGGAATTTCGAAGGTGAGGAAATCTTTTTTTATGATACATAATTTATTGCTTCTTGCTTATTCGGATAAATGGTAAATTGCACTTTATTACCGATTTAGTTAATTTTCATTATAGTATTTTAATAATATCGGCATATTAGTATTTCCTTGCCTATTTGTTTGCCGTACTGGTTTAAATTTTTGTAGTTTAAATTTTAAGTTTCTGTTTTAGTTAATAATGTTGTTTTCTGTTTAAGTTAGGTATAAAGGATTTGTATAAATGAACGTAATTTGTAAAGAATGTTGTAGTACTACAAAATAAATTTATTTCTTTCAATTTATCCTATCACTTTAAATGAGCAATACTTGTATCTATCTTTGCATCTTTGTATCTGTCGCGGATCTCGAAAATGGTTCTAACGATTTTGATGAAAATTTGCATACAGGTGTTATTTGACGTCAGGAATTGAATGTGCTAGGTCTTATGTCTTCAAAAATGCGCATACAATTTAAAATCTGAACTTCTTTTTATACCACCTTTCAAGTCACTTAGAAGTCGAATAGGTACAGATTCTTTTCATACCTCCTTCAAAGTCACTAAATATTCGAACAGATACATTATAGATACAATCCAGATGTTAAAAATAATGAACGATGCTCGTTCACCCAGGTACAAACGAGCCAAAGATTAGCGAGAGCCTTTAGAAAGTTTTCCAACTGCGAGCGAAACGAAGTAGCCATCTGAGGCCGTAGACCAAGGCGGGATTGGGACGCGAGGCGTCCATGGGCAGAGCCCCTAGTATAAGATGCTTTGACCTGACTTAATGACTGAATGAATGACTGACTGGCTGACATAGAATCAAAATAAAGCAAAAACTACTTAACATAAAAAAACAAAAATTTTAATGTATACGCTTATTGGTTCTTAAAGCGCCCACTTTGAAAAAAAAAAAATTTAAGATGTAAAAATAGATAACATTTGGATAAAACAGCTGTTTGGATCAAAAGCTTAGCAACACATGTTTGTTACATTCATTACCATAGCAACCACTAAGCAAATATAAAATCGATTTATTATTATTCACAACCGGTTTTTTTAGGTTAGATTAACAAACTAAAAGCAAACACAATAAACGGTACCAGAAACTGCCATATGCTTTCTCACAAACATATTTAAATTATTAAACAGATTCACTGTGACTTATAATTAATTGTATTAAAGTAGGAGGGGGGGGGACACATTAAAGTAGGAGGAGAGTAAATAATAAATATTATTATTATTATTATTAAAACTAATCGATCGATTTCGAACAAATTTCACCAAACATGTCAATTAGGCCTGTATAGATGCACGAAAAAAGGTTTTGAAATTTTTTGAAAAACAACCCCCTTTCAAAAATCAGTTATTATTATTATTATTACCTAAACGAGAATTTTTAGAAAGATGCAGTTTTTTGTATATGGTAGGGTACATTAAGGGCTACAAATAAGCCAAATTTTTATCAAAATCGTTAGAGCATTGTTTGATAAATTTAGATTTTCTCTTTTTTTCTGCCATTTTTGGGGGGTAAAATCCCTTAAAAATCAAAAATTTGAAAAAATGGAAAAAAAATCGCCTGGAGATATTCCAGGACTACATCTACATACCAAATTTCATAAAAATCGGACCGTTGGTACGGTCTACAGCTCTGTAGCCTACACATCCTATCAGACACACGGACAGACATCACCAAAAAAACACTTTTTTTGGGATCAGGGAGCACCAAACAAATAATTCCACTAAAAATATTTTTGGGTTCAGGGAGCACCAACACAGATAATCCGACTAAAAATTCAAATTCGAAAATTTGGACGAAAACAATACTTTCTCCATATACTACGTATAGAGGGGAGAAAGTAAAAATCTATGAAACATTCTTACTGTATTATAATTCTATTCAAACATCTGTTGATACATATTATTAAAAAAACAGCTGATTTGGATAAAAAAAAACATAATTTTAAGCTAGACCTACAATGAGCCAGAACACGTTTCTTGAAAGCAAATATACTAAGCAACTAACCGTTCTTTATAACCCCCGACGTGTTATAAGTTTAACGTTTGTATCAACCTGTCTGTGGCATCGTAGCTCTCAAACGGATGAACCGATTTTGATTTAGGTTTTTTTTGTGTGAAAGGTGATTTGATCGAGAGTGTTCTTTTAGCTATGATTAAAAAAAATCTGTTCAGCCGTTCGTGGGTTTTTATTATTACTTTCTCACTATACTATACTATAGTAGCCTATAGAGAAAGTATAGTGATCGCAAATAAATGTCTGTTTGTATGTATACAAAGCTAGAGCCAAAACTATTCGATCGATTTCAAACAAATTTTCACCAGAAATGTCAAGTAGGCCTGTATAGATGCACGAAAAACGGTTTGGAAAAACAACCCCCTTTTTGGCAAAAAACCCCCCAAAAAATCAGTTACTATTTTTTTTATAAAAAACGGCTCTAACGATTTTGATCAAATTTGGCTTATTTGTAGCCAATGTAAAAAACTGATTCTTTCTAAAAATTCTCGTTTAGCGAATAATAATAATAATAACAGATTTTTTGGGGTTTTTGGCCATAAAGGGTTTTTTTTTTCAAAATTTGTCAAAACCTTTTTTCGTGCATCTATACAGGCCTAAATGACGTGTTTGGTGCAAATTTCTTCGAAATCGATCGAATAGTTTTCTCTCTAGCTAATAATAATAATATTTATTAGTTAATCTCCTAGTTTAAAATCACCTCTGCTACCTACCTCTCCTACAATTATGAAGTCACTGTGAATCTGTTTAATAATTTAAATATGTTTGTGAGAAAGTATGTGCCAGTTCCTGCTACCGTTTATTTTTTTAGTTGGTAGTATCAAAATTTGTTTGAAATGTTGATTATTGATTATTTAAATAATAATAATGGTGAAATTGCAATGAATGCCGCTATTCCAATTATTGGGGTTAGTTGCGTATATTTCGATCACTGTCTTACATTAGCTAGGCTATGTAGTACATCACCGCACAATCTTCATTTCCGTGAAAATTACAATAATCTGTTTGCAATTCTTTCGCATTGGTCGCCGTTGGGGTTGGTGAGCAAGGCGAGCAGGGGTTTAATATATTACAATTAAACTGATTGCACTAAAAATAACGTCGAGCTGAGTCGGTCTAAGATCAAACCAAACATAACTAAACTACGAAGTATTTTTAGGTTTTCTAAACTACATAGTTATCTTTGCAAATCTAACATAAGACAAGATGTTATCTTTTAACATATCATGCAAAGAGGAACGATAACAGTAATGTCTTCTGTAAGTAGATACGATAACCTGCTCGGCTGGATACATTCCCAATTAAAGCAGCATTTATTAATTTGCCTTTTAAAATTAAATAACGTAGGTTGCTCGGAATATTTCGATACAAAACTTGCGCTATATAATGTGGGTTAGCGGTAAAAAATGTTTGTATTAACTTGATCCGAACTAAAGGCGTTTTGAAGAACGCGATAAATGTTCATTATCAACTTTTACGAAAATGTTATTGTAATTAAACATAAATTGGGAGGGTTTTCACAAACAATTGCCTTACACTCAGTACTTTAAAAGTATTACAAACTGCGTTTGTGGAAATACTACGGCTCTTTTTCAATGCATTTTTTTTTTTAGTTTAGCTTTCTGAATTAAATCAAGTGGCTGTAGAATCGAACAAAAGCCCCGCCCCAAGCTATTATCTCCCTCATAAATAATGACTGGCAATATGCGAGTTTTGATTCGTGGAAATTTTGAATTTCGCTAAGTTGCCTGAAAATATAAATTAATTTTCCAGTTTTATGTTTTAAAACTGAACCTGTGTTCAGCCCATTTCATTCTTTTATCGAACAGTACTCCTAAGTATTTCTAGGACTCGACGCTTTCTATTTCCCCAAATAAACATTTTTTTTTTTTGTAATCACTAAATGGTATTACTGTGTTTTTGCTTATTGAGTGCGTTTACTTTCAGGGACAGCATCAGTGACCCTTATCCATCAGAACCTAAGGGAAGCCCTCACGAACCTCGGGGCTTTGAATCCGTAGCCTACATGAGTGCTGACAATAGACACCAACCACATTCTTCCAGTGAGTACAGTATATTTAAATTAAAGTAGGCTTTAAGTGTAAATTTATGTGACCTCACGTCTTTTCGAGTGAGCTCACGTATTTTCAGGTGACCTCACGTCTTTTCATGTGAGCTTACGTTTCTTCGCGAGAGCTCACGCATTTTCAGGTGACCTCACGTATTTTCGCGTGAGCTCACGTATTTTCAGGTGACCTCACGTCTTTTTGCAAGAGCTTACGGATATTCAGTTGACCTCACGTCTTTTCATGTGAGCTCACGTATTTGCATGAGACCTCACGTCTTTTTGCGTGATATTACTTATTTTTAGGTGACCTCACGTCTTTTCATGTGACCTCACGTCTTTTCTAATGAGCTAACGTATTTTCAGGTGACCTTACGTCTTTTCATGTGAGCTCACGTTTCTTCGAGAGAGCTCACGCATTTTCAGGTGACCTCACGTTTTTTCGCGTGAGCTCGCTTATTTTCAGGTGACCTCACGTCTTTTCATGTGTGCTCACGTTTCTTCGCGTGAGCTCACGCATTTTTAGATTGCCTCACGTCTTTTCGCGTGAGCTCGCGTAAATGTATGTGACCTCACGTCTTTTCACATGAGCTCACGGATTTTCAGGTGACCTCACGTCTTTTCGCGTGAGCTCACGTATTTTCAGGTGACCTCACGAATTTTTAGGTGACATCACGTCATTTTGCGTTAGCTTACGTATTTTCATGTGACCTCACGTCTTTTCGAATGAGCTCACGTATTTTCAGGTGACCTCACGTTTCTTCGCGAGAGCTCTCGCATTTTCAGGTGACCTCACATTTTTTCGCGTGAGCTCACTTATTTTCAGGTGACCTCATGTCTTTTCATGTGTGCTCACGTTTCTTCGCGTGAGCTCACGTATTTTCATGTGACCTTACGTCTTTTCGCGTGAGCTCACGAATTTTTAGGTGGCCTTACGTCTTTTCATGTGAGCTCAGTTGAAATTAGCTGTAATACAATTAATTGTACCCGCAGTATCAGAGTTGGTGCCCGTTCAGCTGACTAAACTCTTCCAGTTATTAATAATTTGCCTCTGTTTTACAACCACAATGCTGTGGTGTACGACTGCACCGAGCAAGAAATACAGTGAAACATAACTTGCTCCAATACACTCTCATGCACTACCAGGCATAACTTCAAATACAATAAATATATCGCGTAGTTACAAACCCGCTCATGAATTAAGTGTATTAAATTGTTACCGGTCGACTGGAGCCGCGTAAATCAATTATATTTAAAATAACGCTTCATTGGTCGAGAAATACAGCACTGGGCAGAAAAATAATGCAATGTATTTTACAACTTGCTTCTGTCAGGGACTTTGTCGAAGCGGAGAGATGTATTTTTGTATTTATTTTGTAGGATTATTTCTTTTCACAGTCTCTCTGTTTCTTTCCGTCACCTCCATTTTATTTATTTACTAGTAAGCCCCCGTGAAAAATCACATGCAGATTAATTAGATACACATCACAAATAGGCTACATAATTTAAAAAAAAACCTAGGCTACTATTTAAAAACAACATACTTTATCTAGGACTATCTAACTATACTAACGGGGATTTATAACTCTGTAAATGTGTACAATTATAATGATTATAAAACTGTAGGCTTTTGTTAAAATTTTGTATTTATATACATTATAAAATATCTAAATAAACATCAAAATGCTATCTTTTAATGGCTTTTTATTTCATATTGATATATCAAATGATTTAGAAGTTATTAATATTATTATGAAGAAATTAATAATCAAATATGTTTATATGTTGTATGAATGATTCAGAAGTTAAACTATTGTGTATCTCTTCTTTACAATTATATAAATGAATATATTGATAATAAAAGGATGTATTTACATTTATTTTATAACCTCAAAGCAAATCTTATAACGTATTAAAGCCTATATTAGTTCTTTAACTCATACTAAAAAAAACACACACACAACTACACAAAACTTATATTATTGATCAAAGTTGTAAAAATAACCCCAAATTATAATCTACGGTAGGTTTTGTTTAAGTATTACAAATGATGGCTGAAATCAGCTGTTATATGTTATTGTTATTCACGTACGTACGAACGGTCGCACACTTGATTGTATAGAAGTTGATTTTACTTCTTTTTATTCAGGGTGAAAACAAATAATTATTTAAATAAAAACATTTTTTTAAATATACCACTTTTTTAAAACTGACTAAAAAGTATAAAATAATTTCTCCTAGGCTACAGATTCTTAACCTCATACAGATTGTCCTGAATATTTGTAATGTGAATGTTTAGGGCGCATGCAATAGATAGTTGACGCATGAATAGTTATTCGCCCCTTAGTTATTGCACTGAAAATGAAATGAACTATTGTATGACTGCGCCCCACGTTTTTTGTTTTAAATTTTACAAGTATTTTCATAACATTCACAATCACAAATTTCAGGAGAATCTCTATGGGGTTTGGAATCTGTATAAGGTTATAAATCTGTATGGGGTTAGGAAAGGTTTATAGTTTTAGTCCATTTTAAAAACGTGGTATATTAAAAAATGTTTTTTATTTAAATAATAATTTTCAGCTTTTTAGTTTTGTGCGTGTGAAATTTTGTAATCGATTTTAATCGCCTTGACAACATTATGAAAGGCAGTTCTGACCTATCTTTAAAGATTCAAATCTCTAGCTCATTGGGAAGTTAGTTTGAAATCAATTGCAATATTTGTAACGAACATACAAATAAAAAAACAAACAGGCAGAAAGAAAGTGAGTTAATATTGCATTTTCATCCCGTTCTGAGCCATGTTTAAAGTTTGAAGTTAGCTCATCGGGAAGTTAGTTTGAAATCGATTGCTAAATTCGTGCCGAACAAGTAGACAAGAAAGGAAGGAGATAAAAAGGTGCGGTGCATATCATCAATTTGGAGTTTCGATGATCCAATTAAGACCAATTTACCATTTTTTGTTTCCGTACTTTAAGGGTATTCTCCGCCTCGCGTAAAACAGCGAAACATACTTCGTATTATATGTATTTGGGACGCCGTTTTTAAACTTAAAAGTCGTAAAACCTCTTTAATTTTGTACTTTCATGCTATGCACTTTTGTCTCATACTTTTAATTGACAGAAATTAATAGCACCTCGTTTTAAAAGGTTTAATTGAGTATTTTCAATGCTTTTTGGAAGGTTTTCGAACACTAATGAGGTCACACGTAAAAAAATAAAGACTTTTTAATAATTTAATGTTATTTCATTGATTATTTATCAACTCCAACAAAAGCGCAGAGCCTGCTCAAGAGTAAACTGCCGCATGTGCGAATCTTGGGCAGTGCGCCCCTACTAAGGGGTCTGGGGCGTGAAGCTAAAAAGAAATTTATTTTGAAAAATTTGTGCTATTTGGTGAGTTTTAAGGTATTTTTAGATAGTTTTTGATCTTCTCAGAACCGAAGGTTCAAGATGCATAACTGCATGTTTTTAAATATTTAAGATCCAAAAAATATCAAGTTTGTATAGCCCTGCTTCTTTAATTTATGGAATTAATCGGTATAGAGTTAACGATTTTGCCAACACCAATTAGTCTATCTGATTGAATTATTTATGGCATTGATTTAACTAAAATAAGCCAGTGAAGAATTAAAAAAAAATTATTTAATATATTTTGTAAACATAAGCAATACAGAACTGCTAAAAAGAGTAATACATAATTTTTGTTGTTCAAAATTAAATTTACCTACCTAAAATGTTACTGCTATATGTTAAACCAGAGATTATATCAAAACACACCAATCACCAATAAAAAAAGAAAAATATATCCAATGACACTACAAGCCTGCTTGTACTTAAGATTTCGAAAAGTGTACTTTTCTTGACTTTTAGTTGTTGATAAACAACTAGATTTAGATGTACCAGCAAAAAAACTTTTTCAACAAAGCAGACTGTTTTTCATCTTCCAAACTATGTTGAGCCCTTCTTTTTCTAAAAAAGGCACTCGAATGTTTTGTTTTTTCTGCCATATTATGTGACCAAGGAAAAGGTTTTATTTATTTAACACTTGTCTTGACAACTTAACTCCGCACAATCCACAAACTTTAAAAACACGCTTTTTACACCATTATTTATTTACAAATCTCACCTTTTGCATAATATTACTGCATAGCAAAATCAAATTACACTAGGAAAACGAACGTGAAACAAAACAAGCTAAAGAAACCATTTGCAACAAATCCGGTTCAGGACTCAGGACACAATACTGCGGAAATTTGGATTCATTTTTGTATTAGAGGTAGACACTAGGGAGCGGATGGCGGGAGGGGAGGGAGAATGAAGTAAAAACAGAAAAATGAGTTGGCCAGCTGGATGAATCATACTATGCTGTAAAGCGCCCCCAACAAAACCCACTGCTCTTGTTTATGTTTGTTTAGTCTACTAATCAAATAAAACTGCTTCAATTGTAAAAGTAAAATTGTTTTCTTTACACGCCGCTACTGGATATTGTAAAATTCCTTACTGCAAGATGTACTTCAGCAACCTTATTTATCACAATTCTTTTGCGCCTCTGCTAGCTTGGCGCCCTGTGCGGGCGCACGCCTCGCCCCCCCCCCCCCTCTTAAGCCGACTCTGCAAAAGCGAGTGTACGTACGTACGTACGTGACGTGAGTAACATATAATATAACAGCTGATTTCATCCATCATCTGTAATACTTAAACAAAACCCAGCTTATATTATACGTTGGGGTTATGTTTAGAACTTCAATCATTGTAATTTCTTGTGAAGCAGATTTTTTTTAAATATGAGTTATATAGAACTAATGTATGCTATAGTACATTGTAAGATTTGCTTTGAGGTTATAAACGGTATATAAATACAACCTTTTATCATCAGTATACTCATTTATAAAAATAATTTAAAGAAGAGATATCTATTCGTTTAACTTTGGAAACATTCGTACATCCCATAATAACACATTTAATTATTAATTTCTTCACTATAATATTAATAACTTCTAAATCATTTGATCTATCAATGTATGAAATGAAAAGCAATTAAAAGATAATATTTCTATCTTTCTTTAAATATATAATAACGTTTACAAATAAAACATTTTAACAAATAGGCATACACTTGTATAATCCTTATAAATAGTCATACGTATTTACCGAGTTAAAAATCCCTGTCAGCATAGTTAGGTAGGCCTAAATAAAAACTGTTGTTTTTAAATAGTATTTTTTTACATGTTGAATTTCTGATGTGTATCTAATTAATCTGCTTGTGATTTTTCACGGGGGCTAACTAGTTTATATATATAGAATACAAGAGTTTACGAATACATGCCTCAACGATCTCGCGATTGCATGGCGACCTTGTCGTGGGCATCTTGTTCTTCATAGTACATTATGATTGTACGATATTTAGCCGTGCTGTGATTTGTGCACAATGAGCCTTCAAGATTGTATAGTTTCGTTTACAAACTTGATTATAAGGGCAGCGGGAAAGGTCTATACCGCCAATGTTAAATTAAGCAAGTTAATTTACACTTTTCCAGTAAACTATTAGGACTACAAGTTTGAAATTTCTAGGGTGTTATTAGCATATATTTGTTGGTGTAATCTGACAGAATTTTATCATCGGTTGGTCATGGTTTCTATGTTTTTTATTTAAAAAATGATAAACATTTACATTTTTATAAACAAACGTTTTAAGTTAAACATATAAAAATAGGTAAAAATATTACTCAGTATGTATAGATTATGTATAAAAGTTGTAGACTTGTAGCTTTAGTATTTCTAGAGAATAATGTACCTTTGTACAGAAAATTTTCGGTAAATAGCACGTTAATACAGAGTATAATATAATAGAACTAGATTTTGTGAATCATCACCATGTCCTTCCAGTTCATCCTCCATCAGCTTCCATTCTTCTTGTCTTGTCTTGGTTCTTTAGTCAAAGCTTCCGTAGCTTTTTGAGCTGAAACAGTGTCCAATTCTTGCATTACGTTGCCTGACTTTTCGCTCAAACCAAGCCCTAGTTTTTTGTATACAGCTATACTTTCTACTTGTATACTTACTGTGTAAGCCATCATTGAATGTTAAAATGGCATCATAGATACCTATTTAAAGAGTTTAAAGCTTCTCAAATACTTGTTTAGGGACTTTAGACCAGACTACATGATTAAAACTCTCGTTGGGGTTTGCGTATGGCCATGGAGATATTTTATCAAAAGTTCTTAGTTTTTTAGGGCCCTATAAGTTTATTAAGCTGGCCGTCCATTAGGTCAGTAGAGGGGCGCGACGCAGCGTGACGCCGTGCGGTCTTAGCGTGGAGAGCCTCGTCCACTGAGAACGCGACGCAGCGGCTTTCCCAACATTGATATTTGACATTCAGTCATGGTTTGACAGTGTTCAAAGATACAACCATGGCACTGACAGTGACGAAGAAATGTTTTTTCTTGCAGCGTTAGCTTCAGCAGAAGAAGAAAAAGTAAAACAAAAATCTAAGATGTGAATAGGTACATGAAATTAATTTAAAAAGATTAATCTTTTCCCAAATCTCGTGAGAAATTAAAAAAAAAATAAAGAAGAGAGACAAATAATTGCTGTTAGTAATGATTCTACAAAATAGACTTGCCTTTGAATTGCGATACGTGCAGAAATACTTTGTTGTGACTGTAGACCACCTGCCGAGTGCCGATATGAGAGTTGGATAGGTACGAATGTTGCCGAGTACAGTCGAAGATAACCGAACCTAACAAATTCCGACCGTGACCTCGCCGCGCAGCACGATACCGACCTCATGGACGAAGCCTTTATGTTAGAATTTAAACAAATTTTCTTTTTTATTGGAAAAATTACTCTTCTAATTTTTCAACTTAAAAATTAAATTAACTCCTGTTATTGCCAAATGTTTACTCTAAATAATAAACCATATTAGGTTGTTCTAACTCGTATAGTTTTTGAGAAACATGATTCTGAACAAAATTATTATTTCTTCGTAAATAAATAGATCTCAACAAAGAATCAATTACTAGGTGGAAAGTCATGTAGCTAAAATGCATTGCATTAGGAGATGGACAGCAGGCGGTGGCATAACATGATTAATAATTAATTAATTTTGATTACCTATTTATAGATATTAACGGTAACTTTCTTAAGTTACAAAAAAAAAAAAAAAAACATAATGTTCTGAAAAAAAATCCCCTTTCACAATGCCCTTAAAACAATACCGCTAGTAGAACAGACTGCGATTTGTTAAGTAAATAAGAACATTTAAATAAACTTTGCATCACATTGTATTGGCGCAGAATACATTAGCCGCTCTAACCCAAAGGTATAATCCAATTAGAATGTAAACTAAATCGTATTGTATCAGAAGGGTTTGCCAGTAGCGTAGTTTGATTTACTGCATCCAAGTTGGCAACCGTGTTTGGAATAATTAATACACAGTTTAATCAGATTTGAAGTAAGCTTAAGCAAGTTGGTAAGGGTTTACGCATGATTGGACTGGAGGTTAACTACTTTGATGAAACAAATTATGGCCGTATGAACAAGTTTAAGGGTAGTCGTGTTTGTATGGTGACGCTGTGTGTTTTAGAAGGTAAATAAAAAACAGCTGTTTAAACCTTGAACGATGAGTTTATGTAATTAGAAAGGTGTTGTGTAGGAACAGTTCAATTGAATCTTAATGTTAAATAAATAAACAAATATATATGAAGGGCTGAGAAGCCAAGGGGTACAAGTGGCATTTTTTGAATAATGGAGTTAAGTGCAGAAACTGGCTCTTCAACACTTTAAAAT
>JAGFPH010001569.1:103643-121686 GCA_018207615.1 Philaenus spumarius
TACCAGGAGTGTTCGAGGCTAGTAGATATGGCAACGCTGCGCGCCCATCCTATTGGCCACCAAGCAACGGTATTCTTTAGTGGTCTTTGATATAATGCAGTGACTCTTATATGGCGTGACTCTAATAATACACCTGAAATACTCATCACGAAATCTCAAAAACCACAGAACGGATTGGAATGAAATTTGGTATGTAGCTTCCTTTAGGGCCGTGGGTGCTCGCTAAGAAAGGTTAAAAAAAATATATATATTAGGCAGGGTTTGGGGGAGGGGGTCAAAGTTACAAAAAACCACCGAACGGATTGGAATGAAATTTGTATGTATCTTTTTTTAAGGAAGTTTTTAAAAAAATTCGATATTTTAGGGGGGCTTGGGGAGGTCAAAGTTACTAAAAACAATAACCACCGAACGTATTGGAATGAAATTTGGTATGTAGCTTCCTGTAGGGCCTTATGTGCTCGCTAAGAAAGGTTTTAAAAACATTTGAAATTTTAGGGGATTTTGGGGCTGGGGGGTCAAAGTTACTAAAATCCCCTTAAAAAATACATAGTATAATTTTGTTGTTGTTGTTAATATACATTCAACTTTGATTTGTTTATCCGCGCAAAGCCGGATCGGGCCAGCTAGTTTTATTTTATAATAAAATATCATTTAAAATTGGGTTTTAAATTCATTTTGAATATTAACTTCTTCTCTGTGTAATTGTACATGCTATATGTTGGTTACACTTGTGATTCAGTTTATTCATTAATAACAGAGGCAAGGAAACAAATATCTATTTCCAAAACAAAAGCAAGAGTTGCTACCATAGATCACTTCCTGCCTGTAAAATAATAATAAGTCATAGTTCAGCTTGTTATGTTGCCGCCCCGGAAATTTGAATTTAATAAAAAAATGATGATCTAGCTCAGCTTGGCGGCAAAAGTTTCTAAAATGTGGCCTGAAGGGCGGTGAGGTGAAGCCTCGCTAATTCGGTCCTGAAAAGGGCCGAATATGTTGGAGAACGTGAGCCTGAAGGGCGCTTGATTACAGGTGAAGCCTGTGAACGGTTCGTAGCGCTGCGCTGTCGTTTTCGTTGCGTAGAATCGTTGCGAAGCGAAGCACAGTAGCCCTAAGTAGTGCTCGCACTACCCGGTCACCAAGACGACTGCAATGCCTTGGATCGAGAGACTACTGGACGAAGTCGGCCCTAAAAAGGACCGTGTAAGCTTGAAGAGCGTAGAGTTGTTGGGTGACACGTAGCCGGAGCTACGGCGGAGGTTCTAGCCGGACTAGCCTCTTTTCCGCGAACGGGTCTTCTTAGTGTCTGCTGTCCGGTTGCGCTGTAAAGTTGGCGTAGTCGAAAGAATAAGACTTATTTTGAATTTAGAATTGAATTATACTCCCTCACTTACTCGGCGACTCTCCCTTAGCTTCACTTCTCTCGGCGGTTTGCTGGCGTGGCACTTGTCCGGCCAATTCTCCCGTAGATAAGCACTATTCCGGCCAACGTATTGTTCCAAGGTCTGTAGCTCGGTTGTCAACCTGGTGTTTGCGGAGTGAGGTACACTCGATGTTCGCCTGCGGAGTCCAGGTAGGATCCGTTCCAGTTGTGTTGACGAGTTCAGTTCGCTTGGCAGCGTCCAGGTAGGAGCTGTTGTTCGCTGGTAGTTCGTTTGGTCTGGCGGTGAGCGCAGAGTTGATTTGGATGTTCGTTTGGTGAAGTCCGTTGGTCTGGTGGTAGACGAAGACAATATTTTGGACTATTTCCCCCGTATATATACAGTTCTCCAGCGAAAAGTACCATGTAGGTGCGAAATCTAACACTTAGGGGAACGTAGTCGGCGAATTACGTGCAGTAATGTTTCCGAACCACTGTAACGTTTGGAAGTCTTGGCGCGTTCTTAAGTTGGCGGTTGCTGGTTCTTAAGTTCGCGTGGAATATTTTCGTCAGAAGTTACGCGAGAGATTGTAACTTTCTCGGACGCATTGTGATGAACGCCGAGAAAGTTTGAAGTTGTTGTTTCGGCCGTTTGTGCGATGATATATTTAGTTTTTGTTCGGCAAACGGTTCTACGTTTGCCACTAAATATATAACGTGACCGGGGAACTGAATTTACTGGGGATTTTTGAGATATTACGATAGATGTTTCGCGGGAGATTACCGAACAACTTTCCCGTAAGACAAGGTCTTGTCGGCGGGGAGAAGTTTTACGGTAGAAGTGAAGGAGCTGTTCGCAGTGATGTCGCAGAGTCCTTGGCGGGAGATCGTGCCGACGTATCCCAGACTGCTGCAGTGTGTAGTCGGAACGGTCCTTGAGAAAGTCGTAGGGAAATAATGCTAGTATCTTTCTCGGAAGGTGAGGTGTCAACTTCCGAGGAAAGCAAACGTAGATTATAGAAGATTGCCGGCCGATATCGTCGTGTCCTTGGCGGTCGAACATGCCTATGTTCGCCAGACAGATAATATACCGACCGGGGACGTAATAGAGTGAAGCTCTGAGGACGTTTTACGGGAAAATCGCAAGACGCTGATTGAAGTTGGCCCTTTTGAGAGCCAAAAAGTTAAGTGAAGAAAATTGATGTTTGAATCGCATGATGTTGGTTTCGCTCGAAGAGTTGGTCCTTTTTAAGGGCCAAGAAGTTGCTCGGTTTGATTTTCCGCTGGACTGTATATACGATGCCGGGGAATCTCACGAAGAATTTATTAATTGAAAATAGAAAGTATCTCCGCTACGACAGTTATTACAATCAAACTCGTGTTATGTAACAAAGCGTCGCGTCAGTTCACTGAAATTGCGAAGACTGAACTGAGTAGAGCCGACGCGAATTGGTTGAGCGCGGGAAACGTTGTTACCATCTCTACAGAACAAATAAATCATTTTATAAACAAACTAGCTGACCCGTACGGCGTTGCCCGTGGTTGTTAGTATTTTCAGTCTTTCTGACGTAATTGTATTCTTTTTAAGTGTTCGTTGAATACCCGTGCGTACCCTACTGTCAATGAATACTTAAATACTGTGGTCATCAAAAAAAGGCTACGCTATTTAAGAAAGCACTGAAAATTGTATTCCTGTAAACTACTATCTAACATGAAAAAGCTTTAAATATATCGTTTTAATTTATAGTTTTTACTAATTTTGACTTCCACTTAATTTCATTGACAATGTTGCGAGCACCTACAGCCTAAAAGGAAGCTACGTACCAAATTTCATTCAAATTCGTTCTTATAGGGATTTTTAGTAACTTTGACCCCCCCCAAACCGCCCTAAAATTTCGAATTTCTTTAACCCTTTCTTAGTGAGGGTTTAAATTAGCTCGGGGTCGTAGAAAAGATATTTGAATCACTTTGTAACATTAGCGTTAATTTAGGATGTAACAAATAGAGTTTGTAATTTTAAATGTATAGGCCTAATTAGTATAAGATATATATTGTTTAGTATTTAAATATACAATATACAGTATATATCAAAATAAAGCTACGAATGTGATATTTTAATGGCATTTAGTTTAATTCAGATTGTTTGTTTAGTTTTCAATATAATATGTTTAAACTCGTGTATGTTTATGGTTATGCATGGTGTCAAATAATTTGTTTGTTATTATTATTATTGATAGCGAAAATATGTTTTGAAAAGTATTAAAAAATTCATAGTTATGATATATTTTGTATAAACAATATTTTAAACAGCATATCTCTAAGTAGGCCTATATAGATATTTAATAACCAATGTTTGAGTTGAATTATATTTCTGTAAGCATTTTTCGTTGATTTTTCCTTGTTAGTTTAGGAAAAGCTGTTAGTTTTGAAGAGTATTAAAGTGATTATAAATTTGCTAAGTAATGTTGCTATGGTAATGATTGTAAACAAACATAACGTGTTGCTAAGCTTTTTATTCGAACAGCTGTTTTTGTAAGCTATGGTTTTGAGTTCATACAGTAAAGGCTGTTGAGTTTCTTCCAAATTTGAAACTTTTTCGGGAAACTTTTCAAATTTTTCTTTACGTATAAACCTTCTATGAACTACTGCAAACATTTTAAGACCAAAATTAGCCAAATCGGTCCAGCCGTTCTCGAGTTTTAGCGAGACTAACGAACAGCAATTCATTTTCTATACTAATATTATAAAGAGGTAAAGTTTGTTTGTTTGTTTGTTTGTTTGTATGTAGGGGGTAATCTCTGGTGCTACTGAACCGATTGAAAAAATAGTATTACTAATAAAAAGTTATCCTGAGTAACATAGGCTATAATTCATTTCGGTAAAAACCTTTTTTTATTTTAATATTATTTGTAAATTTAGTCGGAAAAAATCTTAGGTTAGGCCTGGAATGATAAACCAACACATGTATTTACATTTGTTACCATAGCAACCAATTGAATAAAATAACAGATAATATAGATGTTTGCTTCAATATTTCCATTAACCCTAGAACTGTTCATGTTAAATTTTTTCCATGCTAAGCCCGTTTGGTGAGTGTTGCAGACATATTTTAAAAAATTCGCCAAATATAGTAATTGTATACCAATCCAAAAGTGTTCCATAGCTTTTATTTAGAAAAAGGTTCAAAGAATTCATATATGACAGTAAAAAAATTATTGATGTAAAACTGACAAAGTTATTAGCTCAAGAAACAAAAAATGTTCAGTAACGGGAAAAAAAAGTTTAACTTTAGGCCTACATAACAAGTAGTAAAAATTTTTTGTAATTTTTTTCATAAGGGTAAACAAGGTTTGTAATTTAGTTCTAAATAGAACTGTATAAAAAAATATATCAATTTCTAAAATATTGTTCAGAATACAACATTTTTTATGTTTGTAGTACACGATTTCGACTAAAAGTAGTATTTTTTTGAAAATGAGTAGGCCTATAGTTTTTTTACCTCAAAATTAATTTTTATTATACCATAATGAAGAGAACAGATCTTAGAGTTAACTGTAAATTTGAAGAGTGGATATAAGCTTGCATTTTGGAATTAGATACAATAGAAGGAACAAAATTGTCTAATCGTCTGACGAATTTCAACAAAAATCCTATAAATAAAGTTACATTACACTGAAGAAAAATTTTTGTAATTTTTTTCAAATTATACAAAAGTTTTGTAATTTAGTTCTAAATAGAACTGTATAAAAAAATATATCAATTTCTAAAATATTGTTCAGAATACAACATTTTTTATGTTTGTAGTACACGATTTCGACTAAAAGTAGTATTTTTTTGAAAATGAGTAGGCCTATTTATATTATTTATAATTTATTATTATTATATTGGTTTATTATATTGTTATTATTGTTTATTGTTATTATATTGGCCTATTGTTTATAATTTGCCTAAGTAGTAAATCTGAAAAAAATAAAAAAATTGGTACACAAAGAGAAATAATAATATATAACTTTTATAACGAATTTCACTAAAAAAAACACACAATAACACTTATACACTTATTTCTTTACAACTAAAACACAAGATGAACACTCTTTTATAAACACAATTCACTTTATTTTACTAATTTAGCAAACAAAACAAATACCTGCATTCAATCTACATGAAAGCCCAAACTGTAATGGCGACAAAGGTTCGCTTCACAACAGAAATACGTGTTTACAATAAATCAGATTGACAAACTTAGGAACACTAAATCACAAAACTTTTAACACTGGTAGATTCATCAATCTATGCTGAAGAGATTCATATATAAATCAATGGAAAAATCTTTCGACTAATCGATTATCTGACGGTTCTAAGAAACCCTTGTAATTGGTTGAAATCATTGACCAATAGCAAGCCTTTAGAACATGGATCATACTACCTGGACAACTGAAGCTATTTACGATTTAGACACAGTTTTAGAAAGATAAAACTTCGACGAAATCAATGGTGTATGTCCTTTCTGCTTCAAACCAGTTTTTAGCCTAGTTCTAGACCTCCCAAGTTGACGATTTATCCCGTTACTTTTGCGTCTTGAAACGTGAAAACAGAAGTGTTTACACAATGAATATTTGCCAACGACGATAACGTATAGTAATATACGTTTTAGAAAAAACTTGTAAATACAAAAATTAAAGTTTGAAACATTTCCTTTCCAACGGTCTTTGTTTTATTAAGATTGGATGACTTTTAGTGGGTGAAATAGTCAATACAAGTTGATACTCAATTCAGAAGCGTTACGTGGCCCGTCGCGGGATGATAAGGCCTCAATTGAGGCCTGTAACAGTTAGAGGGTTAACAGCTGATTTCAAAATTTGAAGCAATTATTTTTGTATTTATAGCTTTTAGGTTAGAGTTTTAAAGTGTAGAACTGAGCTTTGCTGGTTCTTTCAACTATTATTAACTGCTGTTATAAAATATAAGAAATAATGTGGTTTCAACATTTAACATTATTTACCATCTTAGTTTTGAGGTTATTATTAATACTACAACTTTATTATAAATAAGACATAACGTACGTTTTTAGAAGGTTCCATTGGGGGTTGGCGTGCGAAGCACGCAGGGGTCTCCCCTAGTTATATATATAGATGTTTGGGATACAATTGTGGATCAACTAATTATCTACAACTTTTCCGCTGGAAGTTTCTTTTTAACCCGAAAAAAGTTTACGCTTAGTGACTTTTTTGTGTTACACTTTTAAACCATTAAATATTTTTCATTACTACAAATCAAATAAATTACCAAACTACAAGACGTTTATACTGTTAGATTCCGTAGTTCATGCAAATAAATAATATTTACATTTTATTCTAATTACACGAATCTGGTGAGGCGCAAAAGCGTGTAAACGATAGGAGGCACAAATCCACTGAGCGGTCGTGATGACTACCAAGGGGTGGGGATAAAGACCGTTTTAAGATTTTTCGTTTTTTTGGGGGGTTTTATCCATAAAACAAATATAGGAGATTATTCTGCACATTTGTTTTTTACAAGATTTATACCCAGCTGGTTCCCACAAAATCGACCTAAACCATAAAGTAAAGTAAAATACCATAAAAGTACCCTGTTCAAATCCACGTGGGCGATTTTATCGTTCGGTGGTCCGAGGCCGACTGACGGGGCAAAAACTGGCGAAGTAAGGTTGTCCGAAGCAGTACATAATCCGAGGCAAGGATTCGGAAGTTCGGCTTCCCAGTAATTAGTCACGTGACATCCTCATTGTAAGGTTCGTCCCGTCCCCGTGTGTTGTGTGTATAATTGTTTTTGTGAGAAGTGTGTACATTATAAAGTGTACCTGCAGTATGGATAGTGTAGAAGAAGAAGAAGAAGTAATGATAGTTAGTTGCTTGCTTAGAGAAGAAGAGAAAGAACAGAAAGAGCAAGGAAACAGTCAATTTGGGTTCACCAAATCAATCAGAAGAGGCAAGACTATGGAAATTATCACAAATTATTTCCTGGTCTGATTATTGATGACCAGATTGTTTCAATACTTCCGTATGAATAATATTCAGTTTTTTGAACTGCTGAACATCCCGGGACCACCCGGGACCACATAAAGAGGGGCAAAATACTACATACAGACGTGCAATTGATCCTCAAGAATGAGATCAATTACTTGAGGAAGCCTTGAATCAGGATCAATCCATCATGCTGGTGAGTAGGCGAACAACTGAAATGAATCCGCCTCCGCTCCGTACGGAGTGAAGCTGAGAGCGTTCACAGTTCAATTTCCAAGGTCGTTGGTCGCTCCGTACGCACGAATCGGATTGACTGCCCTCCCGAGAGTCCTCGTCTGCATTGCCGATATCCTTTACGTACGATGCGGGTATGTGAACGCACTCTCATTAGAAACGGTGTCATTAATAATAAATGCCTGCGTGACGTCCGATGACAAGTGCGCGCCTACCTTTATAAGTTTATTAGTACCGCTATATTGTTATGGTGTACTATGACTTATGAACGCTCCGATTCTCTCAGAATCTGGTGGATCAATGTCTCTCAAAGATCCTTCCGATTGTGTTCTGAGCGGATCGGAGCGGAAGCGTGAGTCCACTTCCATTTAAAATCACATGGAGCATCACACGGATCAACGGAAACGGATCGGTCCGGCTTCGTGTTGCCGTAGCTTTATATTGAACACGCATTTAATCGCGTTCAACCGGGCCTAAAGAAGTTTCTCAACACTGTTTATTGTTTGACAGTATTGCCTGTATTACAACGGCTTGAAGCTTTAATTATATTTTGTAACTTTTTAGCTTTAACGGCAGACTAAAGAAAGCTTAAACTTAAACAAAACATTTTTTGCCTGTAGAGTAAAGGAAGAGGAAGTCGAAAGGTTTTAAGGGTAAAAGTTTTAGTAGAATGTGAACTTTGAATGGAGCTGAAGTTGTGAAGTTTATTGTTTCAATTTCTATTGTGCGATGGTTGACATTTTCCAAACTGTGTGTATAAAAGCTTGCGAAAGTGTATTGCTTTGACGCAGACACTTGTGACGGCGCGCTCCCGGCAAATAATATCGCTATAATGCCAACAAATTTCAGCAGGAAAATTTAATGTTCCAATTGCATGACAATTAAGAAAATAATTTTACAACATTTTTTGTGAGATATTATTTGCGAATTTCCATAGGCAAGATGCTTGCAGTCACTCTTATGGTGAGACCTATTTATTTATAATAGTCCTTCGGACAAACTTTATATTTGTCCTAGTATGGGCTGTGGTCGAAATTCGACCAATTTAAAAAAAAAAATTAATTGGAATTTGGTTGTATGCAAATTTTGAATACAGTAAAAATAAATAAAACGAGGAAAGAGTGGGAAAGGGGAAAGAAACGCTTGAGAGAATTAATGGCACAAATTCAGTAAACATAAATTTCTTTATTAGTAAATAAATAATGAATAAAGATAAATAACTATTTTATTTGAAAACAATAAATAATCATAAGTGCATTTAACGATTCATATAAACTACTGTATATTTTTCGTGAGTACTCTGTCATCATTAGCCAAATGCCCTTGTTCTCTTCGTTAAGAAATATAAAATGCAAACCATCAAAAGATAAAATCTTCGTAAAAACTGTTAAAGCGATATTTGTTTCAATATCTGTCCCTGTGACTTATTAGCGAATTTCCATAGGAAAAATGAGCTAATGCAGTGGCCCTTATGGTGAGACCCAATGTCGGGAGTAGCAAATGAGCACCGATCATGGTCCCCAGAACACGTTTTGGGGTGTCATTAAAAATCATATATATATATATATATATATGTATATATGTGTTCGCACTCTAGCGGCCGCATTTTAAGTCTGGTTTGGTTCAAATTTGGTACACACGTTGGTTGGCTTCGTCGCTCGGATGAGTTCGTTAGCCAAAAAATCCAACAACCGGAAGTACGTTTTTTGACCGGAAGTAACAATTTTTTGAGATTTTTATTACGATAATGAAATTTTTTTAAAGTTTTTTCTAAAAATATAAATGTAGGATGTTACTCTGCACATTTTGTTTTTTACGCGACCCTATAGCGCGCTTGGTTCCCCCAAAATCGACCAAAACGTAAAATACCATACAAGTACCTGGTTCGAAGCAAAGTGGTGCAAACTCACCAGGCCACTAGGCGCAAACAAATTCTACTAATAAATTGCGTACACACTGACAGCTGTTCAACGCCTTCTTGAGTAGGCCTATTTCCCAAATTGTTGGTTGAAACACTAAAACATAGGCCTATAAACTTAATTTGGAAATTTGCTGAACTCACGTCAGCGGTCCAGCTGCGTGGTCGAATTATTATTTATTGTAATTGCCAATGTAATTAGGCCTATTTATTTTCTTACCTTTATTTGTAATATTTTTTCGTTATAGGAAAGTATAGTGAGTTAGCTTATACAACCTTCAACTTGATCAAAATGTTTTTGTTTATTTAATTGGTTGAAGTGTTTTGCAATGAAAAATCTAATTTGAATGAATAATATAAACCCATGATCTACAAAAACAAATTTTTATATCCATTGCCATAGCAACCGACTGCATAAAATAACAGATCAATAGCTGATGCGGATAGCCTGCGTATTAACACAATTTTAGGTTAGGCCCAGTTTATTTTATTTGAATTGTCTTTACGGCAATATATACATGTATATCATTTTTTTTTTTTGTTTCTGTACTTTTATGGCACAGTACTTTTCGAATGATCATTCCTCTCCTTCTATAGTAAATATTTAGAAAAAGTTACTACAATGTTCGATGTTCACGTATTAATATAAAGATAAGACTGCGGATGTATTTAAATTCATTACCATGGTAACCAATTTGATAACGCTTTTTCGTTACGCGTATATTTTCTATTAGTTAACTCCTACCGCAACCCGCGAAAAGGAACTTCGTTCCAATATTTATTCTTAAAAAAAAAAAATGTTTATACAAAAAACATGGAGAAAAAATCTAAACTACAAATAAATTAATGCTACCCCGAGGTTATAAACCTGTTAGCTAACCTGTTTGTTTATAGATTAAACTCGCTATACGCTTGCAATATCACGTTTTTAAGTTGTGAAATATGTTTAAAAAATTCAAATTTTTCAAACCGTTCCCACTAAACTTCCGTTCGCTTTGTTTTTCGGCAAAATATGACATTTTCAAATTATTAAATTTAACGAGTTATTAAAAATGTTGCTCTAAATCTCGTTGATTGAGGACATTATTTTTAATTTTCACTTATTTTAAAATATAAGGCTTGTGTATTACAGGGTTTTTGAAATCGCTGAATAAAAATTGTTGGTCAAAAGTAACAACAACAACTGGATCGATTTTGGAAATAAATGGTTGCGCGATCATTTATTTTGTTTTTACAAGCACGCCGCCAATTTTCCAATTGTATTTTATATTTTCTGATTTCTTCAAGTGATATCTGCAGAACAACACAAATTACATCCGATTACTTCTAAAGCTAATTGAGGTTAACGTGTGTTTTTCCAAGCTTTCAAACGATCAGCATTATTGGAACGTTAACGAAATCAGTAAGTTACGGCTTAATGGACGTTCTTACAAGATTAATGCCCCTCATAAAACCAGGCCATTTTGTAATTTGCTGAGGTTGGTAGACCGGAAAATACAACGAGGCGATTCTGTAATGCGCTGTGATAATTCAGGGGTAAAAAATATGGGGCGAAATATAAACGCTTCTTTTACTAGGTATCCTCCATTTTGTTTTTTGTACTAATTTATATCTGCTGCAGGGGCGGCTATCTTGGATTTTCTCATTTTAACCACAATCACAATACGCATCTTTTTGCGTTTCACATTTTTTTAAATCCTGTTCATCTGTCACGTAATTGACATTTTTTAAGTAGGCTACTTACTTTTCCCTACACAATAAAAAATGTATGATTAAAAGTGAAATGCAAGCCGGATCCTCAATTTTGGAAAGAATATTAATTTTTTCACCACTCAATTAAAAAAGATGGATTTATAAAAAGGTTTTAAATGAGGCAATGCCAAAGCGTTCAGCTACTCGAAACTCCACCATTTAGATACAGAGGATTGATCACTGGAGTCGCCGTTTGCTTTCTCTTTTACTGGAGCAGAGCCTAAGCCGATTGAGTTAAAGTTTTGCAGTTACTTGTCAATGTTGATACCTAGTTTGAAAGGAATGATCAACTTTTGGTAGCTAAACCAAAAGGATGACGGAAAACAACGTACAAAAAAATTAAATGGTATGCAAATTAATTGGTCTTGAAAATTAATTGATCTTTTAAATTAAAAAGTTTTACAAATAAATTGGTCTTGTAAATTAATTGGGTTTACAAACTAATTGTTCTTGGAAATTAATTGGTTTTACAAATAAATTGGTCTTACAAATTAATTGGTCTTGTGAATTAATTGGTTTACAAATAAATTGGTCTTGCAAATAAATTGGTCTTGCAAATAAATGGGTCTTACAAGTAAATTGCTCTTACAACTTAATTGGTCTTGTAAATTAATTGGTTTTGCAAATTAATTGGTCTTGTGAATTAATTGGTTTACAAATAAATTGGTCTTGTAAATTAATTGGTTTTACAAATTAATTGGTCTTGAAATTAATTGGTCTTTTAAATTAATTTTGGTTTACAAGTAAATTGGTCTAGCAAATTAATTGGTCTTGTAAATTAATTAATTGGTTTTACAAATTAATTGGTCTTGAAATTAATTGGTCTTGTAAATTAATTTTGGTTTACAAATAAATAATTGGTCTAGCAAATTAATTGGTATTGTACATTAATTTGTTTGCAAATTAATTGGTTTTGTAAATTAATTTGTCTTGCAAATTAATCGGTTTTGCAAATTAATTGGTCTTGTAAATTAATTGGTTTACAAATAAATTCGTCTTGTGAATTAATTTATTTTACAAATTAATTGGTCTAGCAAATTAATTGGTATTGTACATTAATTTGTTTTGCAAATTAATTGGTCTTGCAAATTAATTGGTCTTGTAAATTTATTTTTGCCTAAGGATGTTGCACCCATCAAACTGTGAAGCGCTTCGCTACTGCATACTCTTTGTTCGATAGTTTTGAGACTTATTATGGACATTAAATGAACTACACAAAGTAACACTTGACTTTTAAAGTGAAAACTGTTTTAGGTGCACCAAACAATTTTTAGACGAGATAAAATATACGAACTCGCTATACGCGAGACGCTTTGCGTTTTTTACTTTCTCAACCCTATACGTAGTATATGGAGAAAGTATTGTTTTCGTAAAAATGTTCGAATTTGAATTTTCAGTTGAATTATCTGTTTTGGTTCTCCCAGAACCCCAAAAAATGGTTTAGTGCAATTATCTGTGTTGGTGCTCCCTGAACCCAAATATATTTTTAGTGGAATTTTTTGTTTTGGTGCTCCCTGAACCCAAAAAAGTGTTTTTAGAGTGGTGTCTGTCTGTCAGTCTGTCAGTATGTATACACGACCAGAGAGGACACTATTGGTCCGATTTTCATGAAATTTGGTATGTAGGTACTAAACCCTAATATCTCCAGGCGTTTTTTTTCATTTTTTGGAATTTCTAACTTTAAGGGTAATTTACCCCTAAAAACCCATAAAAAACGACAAAAATGCAAATTTCTCAAAAACGGCTCTAACGATTTTGATCAAATTTTCAGTTGTTATAGTGCTTAAGATGCCAAACAAAATGACACCACCCGCTTTTATCAAAACTTCGGCGTTTTATAATTATGGGGAAATGTTTAAAAATAAACAAGTTTATGTTGTCAATCTAGCATCGCGGCGGCGGCCGCACGGGGTAGCACCATGGAAGCGATCACGGCCAGTAATTCAAAGGTCGCGCGATCGAATCCCGCCTAGGACAATAATTTTTTTATACGATTGACGTAGGTAGAATATTATTTTTTTGTTTTGTTCTAAAAAGTAATAAATAAAATGATTGAAAACAATATTATTTTGACTACAGTAAGTTGGGAGAAAGTTTGTGTCAGTTAACTGATACCGTTTATTATTTCGACGATGATTTCTTCTTTTTCATTGATTTACATACTTACTAATATAAACCAGAAGTTTAGTGTAACAGCTGATCGTTAAAGAAGAAGAAATAAAATATGCTGTTGTAAATTCAAAGGCTTAGTATCAAAATAGTTGCATTGGTTTAGTCACGTCATGTACCGATTAAATTGACATTGTGCTTCCTCGTTTTCTTAATTGTGTTCAAATAGTTTACTTGGTAATACCTCTGATAATTACATTGCACTTCTTAATTATTTAAGTTGTGTTAAACTGGTGTACTTGGGTGATACCTCTAAAATGGACATAATGCTTCCTCATTTTTTTAATGCTGGTCCCATATCGGACGCCTCCCCAGGTGGCGGATAGGGGAACGCCTCTCAGATATGAGTGGTACCGGGGAAATCAAATACCCGGGGCGGACCAAAAACCAGATAGGGGAAGGTACCCCGAAAATAAACCAAGCATGGAAGGTTTAGAAAAGAAGAAGGAGATTACGGTGCAGGGGGTCGGATCCCCAGTACCGGCGTCTGTCAGGAGTGAGAAAGCGGGCTCCGGGACGTCGTCAGCCAGCGACTGCAATACCAAAAAGGAAGAAAATCCATTCCAGAGGAGCAACACTACCCAAAGATCTCCGAAGAATATGGACAAGCTAGGATCAAGCATTGCTGTCAAAAGCAGCAAAGAAATCAGGCACTCATTTTCTGAAGAAAGTAATGACTTATCTAGTCTGGTTGAGGAAAATAGGGAACTTCGTAAGAAACTGAGTGAAATTGAGTTACTCTGTAGTGCACTCAGAAGTGAAATCACTGAACTAAGATCAAGTTCAGTTAATCCAAAACCAACGACAAGACGAGACTCTGACCAGTCAGAGTTCCACACTGATGAAGAAGAATTGGCTAGGGAAACTGATTGGGTGCTCAAGAAGAATAAAAGATCTGCAAAGAAAAGGAAGGCAGAGTTTTCCCCTGAAATTGGGCAAATAAAGTCTAAGAGTACTTCAATTAATGTGAATAGTCTTAAAAATAGAACTACTCAAAAGGAACATCAACCTCCGCCAATAAATATCTGTGAGGTATCTGATTATTCTAAATTGCTTTGTATTCTGAAGGCAACAACAGAAAAAGAGTTGAAGGTCACTACATTAAATAATGACAAGTGGAAAATCAATGCTCCTGATTCAGACTCTTACAGAGCACTGACGAAAAAGCTAACAGAAGAAGGAGTGGAATGGTACACTTATGAAGATAAAAACAATCACCCATTGAGAGTGGTAGCAAGAGGTATCCACGCTTCATGCGCTAAAGAAGATATAATAGAAGAACTGGATAAGGGTGGATTTAAAATTATTGATGCAGTCAATATTTTGAAGAAGGAAACTCAGGAGAATGAAAGAGGGGAACGGGTTGTGACGAAGCGTGGCCTTCCACTCTTTATGTTGACTTTTGATAATCGAGAGAGTGTGGAAAAGGTTTACAACATCAAAACTATACTGAACTTGGTCGTTAAAATTGAACCGTTAAGAAAAACTAGTACATTGATACCTCAGTGTAAAAGGTGCCAAGGGTACAACCACACGCAAGCTTACTGTCAGAGGGATCCACGCTGCGTGAAGTGTGCCGGAAAACATCTTGCGACAAACTGCAACTTAGACAGGCAAATGGCTGCTAAATGTATTAATTGTAAAGGAGCTCATCCAGCTAATTATAGGGGCTGTGAGGTAGCCAAAGAACTTCAAAAAAGACGAGACATGGCGATGAAACCACAGAAACAAAATCTACCGAAAATTGCGCAAACTAAAGAAATAAGTTCTAGAAATACTGCAGGCAATCAAGAGGTTATGCATAATAGGCGTAATTCTATACAAAATTCATATGCAAGTATCCTGAATAAGAACAGTGATAAAAGCGAAATTCCTCCTATAACAGATACGCTTAAAGTGATTCTCACAAGACTGGATGAGCAAAATAACGCAAACAAAATCATTTTTGAGAGGCTGAGTAAACTGGAAAACCTTTTAAAAAGCAAAAGATATCCACATGAACTACAATCTTAAAATTGTAACTTGGAATGCAAATGGTGTGCTGCAAAAGGCAAAGGAACTGGAGGTATTTCTGAGTGACGAAAGGGTAGACATCTATTTAATATCTGAAACTCATTGTACGATGCAATCGTTTCTTAAAGTACGTGGCTATTCAGTATATCATACTCCTCACCCTTCTAATAAAGCTAGAGGTGGTTCTGCGGTGATCATAAGAGAATCAATTGAGCACTACGAACTGATGAAGACTCAATATGAATCCATGCAGGTAACCACAGTAAGTGTGTCGACAAGAAACAGAGTATACAGAATATCGTCTATTTATTGTCCGCCTAGACATACTTTAAGGAAGAGTGACTTTACTGACCTGTTTAAATCATCTGGTAGCCATTTTATTATTGGAGGAGACTTCAATGCGAAGCATCCATTCTGGGGCTCAAGAATAATATCTCCGAGAGGGAAAGAGCTTTTTGAAGCAGGTAGGAGGGAAAATTGTGACTTTCATTCATCTGGAGAGCCGACTTATTGGCCAACAGATAACATGAAAACGCCTGACCTTATTGATTTTTTCATCACTAAGGGACTGTCTGATAACTATGTGAAGGTTGAAAGCAGTCATGATCTTTGTTCAGACCACTCTCCTGTGGTTATGACTGTAAGCAAAACATTGGTTGAGAAACTTTTGCCCCCCAGGTTAACCAGTTACAAAACTGATTGGGAGGGTTTTCAAAAAGACCTTGAAGATCGCATAGAAACTCAGGTGCCACTTAAAACCCCTGAACAGTTACTAGAGGAAGTTGAGCTGTATAATAGAAATGTACAACAGGCAGCTTGGAACAATACACCTGTAGTGAGTAGAACAACAGCTAAAAGCATGAACATCCCACTAGAAGTTAGGCAATTAGTAAGGGAAAAGAGAAAAGCTCGTAAAAAATGGCAAATCAGTCGATATCCACAAGATAAGATGGTGCTTAATCGACTAAGTAACAAATTAAAGGAAGTCATTGATGAGTCAAAGAATGAAGCTGTCAGCACGTATCTTCAGGGCTTAACTCCAGGCAAAGATACTGATTATTCACTGTGGAAAGTCACTAAAGGCCTTAAAAGGCCTGTTATGCAAGTGCCTCCAATCAGAAAAGAAAATCATAAATGGGCGAGGAGTAATCAAGAAAAACGGAGATATTTGCAGAGTATCTAGAAAAGACATTTAAACCACATCCTGGTCAAACCTGTGATGAGAGTGTTTCAGTAAACTATAGTAGTGGAAACATGATTATAAAACAGGTGACACTAAAGAACTCAAGGACGAAATTAAATTATTAAATATCAAGAAGGCCCCAGGCTATGATTTGATTACAGGCCAAGTACTTAAAGCCTTGCCTGGAAAAGCTATTGTGAAACTTTTACACCTCATCAATGCTTCTTTTAGACTTAAATTCTGTCCAAGTCAGTGGAAGGTCGCAGAGGTAATAATGGTACCCAAACCAGGGAAAGATTTAAGTGATCGAAAATCATATCGTCCAATCTCTCTCTTACCAATAATCTCCAAGCTATTTGAGAAACTGCTCCTTAGGCGTTTGAAACCTGTCATAGAAGAAAATCAGCTGATTCCAACTCACCAATTCGGCTTCAGAAACCAGCATTCAACTATCGATCAGGTGCATAGAGTGACTGGGATAATTGAAGAATCTCTTGAAAACAAGAGGATCTGCTCGGCTGTTTTCCTCGATATCTCCCAAGCTTTTGACAAAGTTTGGCATGAAGGGTTGCTCTTTAAGTTGCAAAGAGATCTCCCAGATCAGTTCTACCAGATATTAAAATCTTATTTGATGGACAGGATGTTTCGGGTCAAACAAGGCAATGAATATTCCGAAATAAAGACAATATCTGCAGGAGTCCCACAGGGTAGCGTACTTGGTCCTATCCTGTACCTACTATACACAAGAGACATCCCTGTTAATGAAAACACAACAATGGCAACTTTTGCTGACGATACTGCTGTGTTGGCCGTTGGAGCCACGGTCGAGGAGGCTTCAATGAAGCTACAGAGAAGTATTAATAACATTAGCACTTGGATGAAAAAGTGGCGGTTGAAATTAAATGAGTCAAAATCCACTCACATAAACTTTACAAACAATAAATTGATCAATGTTCCAATTCATATAAATTCACAAGTAGTTCCATCTAAGCTACATGCAAAGTACCTGGGGATGACTTTAGACGCAAGGCTAAATTGGAAACCCCATGTCATAATGAAAAGAACAGAATTAAATCTGAAATTTAGAAGTATGTACTGGCTACTAGGACGGAAGTCCGGATTGGAAGTATCAAACAAGCTGCTTTTATACAAGCAAGTGTTAAAACCAGTTTGGATGTATGGACTGCAGCTCTGGGGGTGCACCAAGAAGACCAATGTTAAAGTGATTCAATCATTTCAGAATAGGGTGCTTAGGAGCATCGTTGATGCACCGTGGTATGTGCGCAACGATGACTTGCATAGAGACCTCAAGATGGATATGGTCATCAATGCCATAAAGGGTGCTGCATGGAAGCATGAACATAGGCTCCAAAATCATGTTAATTCCGATGTCCTCAAGATGCTACAGAGCC
>JAGFPH010001569.1:131686-141722 GCA_018207615.1 Philaenus spumarius
TATTTTCAATACACAATGCATTGCGGGCTTCGCACGCCAACCCCCATATTAGGAGTATTTTCAATACACAATCATTGCGTGCTTCGCTCGCCAACCCAAGTATTAGGGGTATTTTCAATACACAATGCATTGCGTGCTTCGCACGCACACTCCCATATTAAGGGTATTTTCAATACACAATGCATTGCGTGTTTTGCACGCACACCCCCATATTGGGAGTATTTTCAATACATAATGCATTGCTTGCTTCGCACGCACACCCCCATTTTTGGGGTATTTTCAATACACAATCATTGCGTGCTTCGCACGCCAACCCCTATATTAGGAGTATTTTCAATACACAATGCATTGCGGGCTTCGCATGCCAACCCCTGTATAGGGAGTATTTTCAATACACAATGCACTGCGTGCTTCGCACGCCAACCCCTATAATAGGAGTATTTTCAATACACAATGCATTGCGTGCTTCGCACGCCTACCCCCGTATTAGGAGTATCTTCAATACACAATGCATTGCTTGCTTCGCACGCACACACCCATTTTAGGGGTATTTTCAATACACAATCATTGCGTGCTTCGCACGCCAACCCCCGTATTATTGGTATTTTCAATACACAATGCATTGCGGGCTTCGCACACCAACCCCTATATTAGGAGTATTTTCAATACACAATGAATTGCGGGCTTCGCACGCCAACCCCTGTATAGGGAGTATTTTCATTACACAGTGCATTGCAGCTCATGCTTGAACTCATATAAAAAATAAATTAAGTAAATGTAAAATCAAACGGGACATGACATTTAAAACGTATTTGAGTACTAATATCTTTATAGAAAAATACCTGACAATAATTAATAATATACATATTTTCCTTTCCCTGGGAGCTAGGGGGGGGGGGGGGGTAGCGAGGATGCCCTCTGCCCATAGGTATGTTCGCCCATGCCACTAGTTAACAATTAAAAAACAAATCTTTAGTACAAAATATGTCCTAATAACTCATCGGGATAGTGTTAAGTACCGGTATGTCTAAAGATTACCTTAGGGATGGTATTCGGACGCTGAAAATTGCCATTTTGCGTTTTTTAGACGTAAAATAATTTATATCTCGAAATCGAAATCAGTTTTATAGAGAAATTGCAAGAGACTTTTCTGTTTAAAGCGGCACAAACTAAAAAAATATTCTAAAGCAACAAAAATCCAATTTTACAATTTGCTTAAAAAAATATTTAGAAACGTTTTGACCACCGTTTACGCCTGGCGGCAACACGGCGGATATGTCATAATGGATTCTGTTTGCGTAAGATTGCGAAAACAAATCGAATGAGAAACAATTTCTTAACGGAAGCATAGATAGGCCCTGAACTATAAGAAGATACAAAATCAAAGAGGTAGAGAAATTCTCATAAAGCAGGGCGGTGACCTGTATTCTGACAGCGCATCAATTCCAGAGTTGTTCAGTGAATGACAGGGATTTTGTATATAATAGAGAGAATTTCGTACGACAGATGAATCAGATTGAAGTTGAACTCGTGCATTATAAATGTATTAAAGGTAAATTCTGTTTGCGACAAGACAAAGTTGTACAAATGAGATGTTTGCATTATTAATTAATTGTGCTCTTCTGCATTGCTTTGTTCTCTTTAAGTTTAACAGTATAAAATCAAATGTATACAACAGTATTGTCTGATACAAGTGTATTCATTTAGCTCTTCGTCTCGCCGTTTGCCCAGTCTTCTGTCAACAATCATTTCCCTGAATGTCTACAATATTTATATTTCGAGGAATTGCGTTATAGCAGGCATTGTTAGGAAGGGTAACGTAAGCAATGTCAGGCAAAATTTAGTTTCTAGGAATAAAACTGTTCAGCGAGATTAACAATAAGAAAACATATAGTGCTTTAAAACATGATCATTTTGTACAAATTATAAACTTAATGTATATACTTACTAGGTATGCAATGCAGTTGTTTGCTTGCAATATGAGCGGAGCAAGTATTTTCTTAATCAATACTTTGGAGCACCTGACTTAAACAAAACAACAATTCGACAGAAAGTTACTGAATTTACAAACAGCTGCAAAACAACAATTGCACATAAAACTATTGTATTTACAAACAGCTGATAGTAACAGTCTGAACTTAGATATGATCATTTTAACAGCTGTATAATCAACACACAGTAAATAAACCAAATAAAATATTTCTTCTATTAAAATAACATTGTAACTTTATTAAAGGGCCGTAGGGCAAAACCCTGACGTCCGATTTGGACCATTTCAGATTTATACCTTCCTATAGCTGGTTACTATGACCGTACCAAATTTCGTGCGGATTACTTCAGCCGTTCAGGAGGAGTATGTGGAAATAAAAAGTCAGAATGTAGTATAAGAGCTTCGCTCCCTCCGCTCAAAAATTAGAAAGCAAAAACAAAAGATCGCTGCATAATGATCTACAGTGATCATTGTTAGGTTAAACTTCGTGCCAAGTTTGAACTCAATCAGTCGAACATTTTTATAGATATGAATTATTTTGTAAAAAACAAAATGGGGAATATTTGGAAAACGAAGCGTTTTCAAGCCTATGTGTATATGAACTGTTTCCTTATTTTTACTTTCTCACTATACTATAGTATAGAGAAAGTATAGTGATCGTAAAAAAAATCGATGTTGAGATTTTTGTGGAAATATCCGTTTTGGGACCCCCTGAGTCCAAAAAAGCGGTTTTTACAAAATGTCTGTCTGTATGTATATCTGTATATATACAAAGCTAGAGCGAAAACTATTCGATCGATTTCAATCAAATTTGCACCAGACATGTCAAGTAGGCCTGTATAGATGCACGAAAAAAAGTTTTGACAAATTTAGAAAAACAACCCCCTTTTTGGCAAAAAAAACCCAAAAAATTATTTATTATTTTTTAATAAAAAAACGGCTGTAACGATTTTAATAAAATTTGTCTTATTTGTAGCCTTTAATGTACGCTACCATATGCAAAAAAACAGCATCTTTCTAAAAATTCTCATTTAGCTAATAATAATAATAATAACTGATTTTTGGGATTTTTTGCCATAAAAGGGGTTCTTTTTCAAACATTTTGAAAACCTTTTTTCGTGCATCCATACAGGCCTAATTGACGTATTTGGTTCAAATTTGTTCGAAATCGATCGAATAGTTTTCTCTCTAGATAATACTAATAATATTTATTAGTTAATCTTCTACTTTAATAAATCACCTCTCCTACCCCACCTACAATTAATTATGAAGTCACAGTGAATCTGTTTAGTAATTTAAATATGTTTTTGAGAAAGTATGTGCCAGTTCCTGGTACTGTTTATTAGCTATACAATGAGCTACCGGGACATTGCTGTACAATCCTGAATCAAACAGTATACTATAAAAATAAGCAGCTTTGTCCTGAAAGACTTGACAAGAATCAACTTAGAGCAAAACTACTTAAGATAAAATAAGAACATTTTTATTTATATTCTTATGATAAGGCACACTATAAGAATGGATTTAGAAAAATATTTTGATTTAAAAGTATACAAATGGGGAAAATACGGGTGTTCAACTAAAAAGGCTTATTGTATTATAACTAAAACATCTTCTGTTACATATTATAAATAAAATAAGTAATTTGGATAAAACCTTGACACAATTTTAGGTTAGGCCTACACTGAACCAACATACATTTATTGCCACAGCAACCAACTTAGCAAATTTATAATTGGTTAATTTTTAACAACTAACAGCTTTTTTTAAGGTTAGGTTAATTTATCTCTATTATATACAACAATCCTGTCATTCACGCAAATACTAAGCCCTACTGCGCGTGCGTTAGGACCTATGATAACGCACCCACCTTACCTAATCCAAATGCCTCTGCACTAATCAATGGCCGTGAAAATATCAAAGCATACAATTAGCTGTTTGAGTTGGTGAGCGTAGCGATCAGGGGGCGGAGCTGCCTAGCTCGTACGTAAACAGCTGGTAAAGGGAACCAGAGAACGTGAAAAACAATACGGAGAAGAGTGACATATCCAATTAGAGCTAGCTCCGTATACCCGTACATGAGATTATTCTGTGAGGTTGGTATACACCTGCGTTATGTCATTCAGACATTTCCCGAAATTAATGTTTTCCACTTCATTCTAACAAGCAAAGTCTTTCACGAGGTACATAGTCCGTATTTGTACTTTTCTACATGTACCAAGCTAATTATTCTATAGAAATACTAATTCAAAACTTCCAAGAAGTACGATGTTTTATTTAAAAATCCTTTATAAAAATTACAAATAGATAAAATTTTGTGCGGATGTTGTTTAATCTTAACAGTTAACCGTTGTAAAGAATTGACTTGTAGGCTGAACTGGGAATGTCTAAGGATATTTCCTAAAAGGAAATATAACGGGAGAGTGGTTGGTCTCTCTCACCAAGGGTTCCTAGTGTCTTGACAATATGTTTTTATTGTGTCCGTATACCAGGTGTCTTAAAAGTTCCACCCCCCACTTTAACTTTTGTGTTTGTTAAAACAAACAAATATCCTTTGGGGAACGATACTAACTTAGCCCAAAAGTATCTTTTGAAGCAATCGAAAATTTTGAGTGTCCCCTAAAAATGGGGGATTTTGTGGGCAACTCAAAATGTTTAAATGGGAGGTATGGTCATGTGATACCTCATTTCAAAGGTCTATTTAATACTAGAAAAATTACATAAAGAAAATGAAAATCGGACCACCCAAAACAAAATGGCGGTCCAAAACATGTTGAAATAAATCGACATAAAGTTGCTAATTTATCGAAAAGGAAGAGTTTTTAGAACAAATTTCAAGAGATAAAAAATGTTTATTTAAAAGTGCTTGACCTAAAAAATTGCTTTCAAATCGATTTCGTAAATTTTATTTTTTACGAAATTTTCTAAGATACCCTATAGGAGTCGATTTAAACTTTACTAAATCGATTTGGAAGCAATATTTTAGGTCAAGCACTTTGAAATAAACATTTTTGTCTTTTGAAATTTTTTCTAAAAACTCTTCCTTTTCGAGATATAGCAACTATATTCAATTTATTGCAACACGTTTAGGGCCGCCATTTTGTTTTGGGTGGTCCGATTTTTATTTTCTTTATGTCATTTTCCTAGTCTTAAATATACCTTTAAAATGAGGTATCACATGACCATACTTCCCATTTAAAAATTTTGAGTTGCCCCTAAAATCCTTCATTTTTATGGGACACTCAAAATTTCCGATTGCTTCAAAATATACTTTGAAGTTAGTATCGTTCCCCAAAGGATATTTGTTTGTTTTAACAAACACAAAAGTTAAAGGGGGAAGGTGGGACTTTTAAGACACCTGTTATATATTTTCGTACTGTAACGGCCGCATTTTACGTCCGATTTGGTCTAAATTTGGTATACACGTTGGTTTTCTATGTCCTCGGATGAGTTCTTTAGAAAAATCCAACAAACTGACGAACTTTTTTTGAAGATTTTTCATTCCAGAATTTAAGTTCTTGGGGTTTTATTTTCAAAATAAATTTAGGAGATTATTCTACACTTTTAGTTTTTTTACACAACCTTATGCCAAAATCGATCAAATCGTAAAATAACATAAAATACCCGGTTCAAATCCACGTGGGGTATTTTACAGTTTGGCAGCTTCTCCTGTGAGGCCGTAAGTTCGAAGTGCAAACAGAACGGTATTACTTGGCGGCTGTTTGTGAAATTGTTCTTGAAACTCTTCAGCAGTTCGCACATAGTAGAATCACTGGGACAGCTCACGGATAAAAGCTTGATTACGTTTGGGTGTCGAATGAAGCGTTCTGAAAGAAACTTGGCCATATTCGGTAAAGCAGTTTTTTAGAATCGTCTATTCATATCTTAGCATGAACGTTATTATCGGACCAAACAAAATACCACGAAACAGCTTACTTAAAAATACATATATCGATTCCGTTTGGGGGCCGCTTAAAACGTTTTAGGACGGCCTACACACCCTTTACGCTCAGTGACGTCACTGTAGGGGGCGTTGCCCCCTCCCCCCAATAATCTTAAAATCCAAAAAGTTGGAAAATTTTAGATTTTGAAAAAAGTTGGAATTTAGATTTTTGGATTAAATTGCATGTTAAACTCCAACTTTTGGTTTGGGTTTTGGATTTTTCTTTATTAATTACCAACATTCACAAATAGCAAGCAAGTTATGCTTCCCAATCTAAAAATGTTGGGCAAATCCAAATTTGTAGTTCCAACCCTTGTTATTGTGGCAACACTGACTGTCACTGACTTGCCATGCACTGCTCCAGGCCGCCGGACCAGTCTTGCCAATTTAAGTTTTTCCCCAAAATGTTTGGAAAATATTTGGGAAACGAAAATGGTGGGGAATGTTTTTCAATAATGCGATGAACAAGTTAAAATTCTTTTAAAATATTAAAAAGTACTCAATATAACATCTGCAGTGTTAAAAACCCTACTTAGAGAAGTCCATGTTTCAAAAAATCCGGGGATGAGCCTTCACTGAGATTTATACCACACAAAATAAGCCAGAGCCCCCTTCTGCGCGTTTGGAACCTCCGCACAAAGGTTGGGAAATATGGTCAAAATTGTTGGGAAATTTTAGCATTTTGGCCCCCCCGTATGTTTACGCTGAGTCAAAACACTATCCGACGAAACCCGTCAATAACGCTAATCATTACGGCATTACTTGGTTTCTGTTTGTGAAAGCCTTCTTGAAACTCTACAGCAGTTCGCTTAGAACTAAAACCGCAGGAACGACCTGTTCTGTTTATGATCTACGATAAACACTTTCTTCGGAGAGGTAAGAAAGAAAAAGCGTTAAATAACCTCAAAAACAAGAAAGTAATATAAGCAACGTGGCCTGGCAACAATCGGCAATGTAATCAGCTGTTCTGAAAACCAACCACATCTGCTTTAATTTCAGTACTGTTTATTTTGGCGCATAACGTACTTCAAATTTTTAGTACTAGCTTATGGCAGTGAATGGGAATTATCTACCCGAGCCTTTAGGCCAAGCTGAAATGGAATTTTTAACTTTTTTTTCGCTGGTTTGTGAAACCATACTGTAAGCGAAGTAAACCTCCGCCTAATGTCGTTAAAGTAAGGTTACAACAAGGTTAGAAAATAACACAATACTTTATTGCTATAACTTCTTAACTTAATGACTAAATGCCGTATCTTTTATTTACACATAAAATATTAAATGACATAACCTTCGTACGTCTAACCATAAAAATACGCAATTTGCTCTAATGGCTGTTCCTTTGCTTCATCTTGATTATACAAGATAAATACTTTGATATTGTTTATGAGCACCACAGTTTTTTATTATCTAATGTTAAAATTAACATTAAATTATATATGACACTGATAAATTAAGGGCTACACAAAATCAATTTGTCTAAAATAATAGTCTACTGTTTTAACCACGAAGCGTAGTTCATCGTTCCCGTTGTAGACTATACACAATTTAATATTTTACCATTTTTGCATACAGGTGTCTTTTTTAAATGGGCCATAATTGAAAACTTGTAACCAATAAATCAGACAGTAAACTTTAAATCGTATGACGATGTTGGACTTTTCTAGTTAGTTTAAGGTGTTTTTTGTTCTTGGTGGTTTTTTTATACGGCTAACGACTAGCCGTTTAAAGGTCAGAGGGGCTGAGTTTTAAACCAATGAAAACGCTCTTAACACTATTTTTTTATAACCATAGTGCAGAGCAATTAAGTGACAAAACTACAAATTTATCACACTTGAAAAATGGAAGTTGATAACAGATGTTCAATATGAGCTGTTGAGTCTCGTTGTTGCAAAACTGTTGTTCAACGAAAGCCTAATTTTAAAGTACAGTTTTTAATGTTACTTCTGCTCACATTAAAATCATGCGAAACGTTTTGTGTGTCTGTCTGTTAACACGATACGTGCACTCCACAGACGTCGTTGAAAACTTCTGGTGGTGCCGTGGTGCCAAAATCTTCGTAATTTTATTGCGGAGAGTTGAAGATCTTTTGGGCTTTCTAGCGTGAAAGCGTCGGGTCACGTTTTTGGGTCAACATTTTGAAAATATTTGGTCAGAATTTTGAAAATACAGTGTGGGGTATCGTTTTATATGTTTTGGGCTGCGGGGAAACTGATTTTGAAAGTTAAAAACTCGTAGCGCGTCGGGAGTCACGTTTTTAAATCAAAATATTGAAAATACCGTGTGGGGTATCGTTCTATATGTTTTTGGGTACGGGAAACCCGATTTTGACAGTTAAAGAGTCGTAGCTCATCGGGGTCACGTTTTTGGATCAAAATATTGAAAATACAGTGTGGGGTGTCGTTCTATATTTTTTTGGGTACAGGAAACCCGATTTTGAGAGTTAAAAAGGCGAAGCGCGTCGGGGTCACGTTTATGGGTCAAAATGTTTTAAATATTGTGTAGGGTATCGTTTTATATGTTTTTGGGTACGAGAAAACCGATTTTGACAGTTAAAGAATCGTAGCTCGTCGGGGTTACGTTTTTGGGGTCAGCATTTTTAAAATATAGTGTGGGTTATTTATTTATATATTGTTAGATAGGGGAAAACCGATTTTTACAGATAGAGTCGTAGCGCGTCAGGATAACGTTTTTTTGTAAAAAATACAATGTGGGGTATCGTTTTATATGTTATTTCGTACAAGAAACCCGATTTTGACTGTTATTACAAAACAAAGGAGCCGAACTCTCGAAAAGTGTTCCATCTTTTCATCTTATTTTTATGTTGGTAAGTGACAGCAAACTTTCGAATTTGTTAAGGAATACACTATATTTTATAATGATTTTGGATTTTACTGGATTGTGAGTGGAGTTACAACAGAAGAACCTCTGTTTGCTCGGACAATTATAAATGTACAAACATATTATACATGCAGTAGCTATGACGAGAGCTAGACTAAGTTTATGCAAATTTACAGTCCTATGTTTACATTGTTCCAACAGACCGTTGTATCTAATTACACAAGTAGTACAGTCTAGAGAAGAGTAAACGTTGTATTTGCATACAATTAATTATATACACAATAACTATTCCATGTACGTACATTGTCCGAAACTTAATACATTTCTGTCAGTTTATGGTTTAGTTGGCAGCATATCATTATAGTAATACGTGAACATCAAAGTTTGTAGTACCTTTTTCAGCATTTAATATAAAAGGAGATTGATGAAGCTTATATTATTATCATTCGAAAGGTGCCATGCCATTGATGTGCAGAAAAGAAAAATTATGTGTATCCTATATATTGCCGTTAAGACAGTTAAAATAAAATAAACTAGGCCTAACCTAAAATCGTTTTTTAAACAGGTTATCCGAATTAGCTGTTTTACCTGTTATTTTAAGCATTTAGTTGCTATGGCAATTAATATAAAAATATATTTTTTTAGGTCATGGGTTTAGGCGTATATTTTTCTACATACTTGGTTTTTCCATACAAAACGCAACAAACAATTAAATGAAATCATTTTGATCACAATCACGGCTGTATGAACTGATATTAAAACTTTTTATATTTACCATCTTCTTACAACTGACAAGAAAATGAAATAATTATTCTTAGTTTTCTGCTACATTATTTTACATTTTTGTACTAAAGAATACTCCCTACATGTAGTTTTTTTATCTGTGGCTTAAGCCTGTGTAGGTAATGAGTTGGCTGCTTAAATGCAATATGATCAAAACTATATCGTGACAGACATGGTAATATTATTTAGCTTATTTATTTCTATTATTCTGTCGGTCTCAGTGTAGTTGTACTATACAGTTACAGAGAGAGGAAGCCAAGAGACAAAACAAATACCGAGGAAAACATAACAAAGAAGATGAGAAGAATCATAACACAACAAAATAAGTAATTAAATAAACGGTACCGGGAACTGGCACATACTTTCTCACAAACACATTTAAATTACTAAACAGATTCACTGTGACTTGTAGGGTGGGGTAGGAGAGTTTTTTATTAAAGTTGGAGATTAACTAATAAATATTATTATTATTATCTAGAGAG
>JAGFPH010001569.1:141732-152324 GCA_018207615.1 Philaenus spumarius
GATTAACTAATAAATATTATTATTATTATCTAGAGAGAAAACTATTCCATCGATTTCGAACAAATTTGCACCAAACACGTCAATTAGGTCTTTATAGATGCACGTAAACAGGTTTTGAAAAATTTTGAAAAACAACCCCGTTTAAGGCCAAAAAACCCCCAAAAATCTGTTATTATTATTGTTATTAGCTAAACGAGAATTTTTAGAAAAATTCGGGTTTTTGTATATGGTAGGGCACATTAAAGGCTACAAATAAGCCAAATTTTATCAAAATAGAGCCGTTTTTTTATAAAAAAATAATAACTGATTTTTTGGGAGTTTTTTGGCCAAAAAGGGGGTTGTTTTTCAAAATTGTTCAAAACCCTTTTTCGTGCATCTATACAGGCATTCGTACTAGACATGTCTGGTGCAAATTTGGTTGAAATCGATCGAATAGTTTTCTCTCTAGCTTTGTATACATACAGACATGCATACAGACATTCATACAGACATACAGACATACATACAGACATACATACAGACAGACATTTTGTAAAAAACACTTTTTTGGACTCAGGGGGTCCCAAAACGGATATTTCCACAAAAATCTCAACATCGATTTTTTTTGCGATCACTATACTTTCTCTATACTATAATATAGTGAGAAAGTAAAAGAAGTTTAATAAGTATGCCTGATTGATTTTTAACTATGCCCACACCTAAATATACATATACATACACAATCAATAATATATTAACACAGAAATACGCACCAACATATTACATCCATAGCCTTAGCATACCCGAGTAGTTCATGTACACTCCTAACCATATACACCAAACACACAAATATTTCATACGCACATAACTCTTAAATCACACTCGTATCATTTATACATACACTCATTTATACATACACTCAAGTACAACTTCATGCATACGACAACTGAAGCCACACATATCCGTATGGATATACACCAAAACATGTAAGCTTTCATTCATAGACTCATTCAATCATACTCGTTTTACGAGTTTACACCTCGATCTTGAGGCTTTGGATTATGGACAGCGCTTTGCGAGTTTGCACGTCGACCTAGCGTGCAGGGAGTCAACCCCCCCCCCCCCACAAAACCCAAAATTTAGTAATAAAAATTAAACTGGGTTTAAGAAGTGCAAATTAAATTATAAAATAGACAACACAACAGAGGATCCAAAAACATACTGTATTTTACATCATTGTGCATTGCATGCTTACTGATATAAGTAAGTAAGTAAGTTTTATTCATCGCTTCTTTACAAAATCAACAGTATAAAAAAAATATAATATATATTTACTTGATTAAACTACAACCTACAATACACATGGATGCCGTAGGTTACAGCCTTACTCGCTTTGAGCTTGATCTGATCTATTGAATAAGAAAAGTATGAAGGTTCAACAAAAATACTTTACACTGACAAAACACGCAATGGTCTGTGTATTGAAAATACTCCCAATATTTGGTTGACGTGTGAAGCACGCAATGAATTGTGTATTGAGAATACTCCCAATACGTGGGTTGGCGTGCAATGCACTGTTTGTCGGCCGCTTGTCATAGTGTTCAGTGTCAAGCTCACATGTGCGCCCTTAGCAGTGAACGTGTTAAAAGAGTTTCGATTCAAAACCCTGTTCCTGACCAGACACCCCGAAATGTTTTCCTGGCTATGTGTATAAGTGGCTATGGCTATATGTATATAACATTTTTAATGACACCCCAAAACATGTACTGGGGATCATGATCGGTGCCCATTGATCACTCCTGTCTTTATAGGTTTTCCCATAAGAGTCACTGCAATAGCTCATATTTCCTGAGGAAATTTGATAAAAATCAAATAACTACGGGCTGAACAAAAATAAAAATACAGTTACAGAGCAAATTCTTCCCTTGGTAGTTTTAATCGGCCCCCAGACTCCCCTTGGGTTGATATATGACTTCCTGTCTATCCTTTTCTGCCATGATTAAGTTTATTCTGGAATTATGCTATTAGTCGCCTGCTGATAATTTAATTTATATGTAGTTTTTCTTACTGCAACTATTCTATTGAAAGGGATTTTATGACGAGATACCTCTGTGAACAAAACATATCTTTATAAGATCTTTCTAATTACATTTTTATAAATACAAATTTTATTTTTTTATATTAAAATAAGATTTTAATAAAAAATGTGGAAAAGTTCTTTTGCAGTTTGCATCAGGTGTTCTTCCTCAATTCACAATTTCAACTCTCTGCCCTTTTTTTAATTAGTTGGTCTGATAAGTGCTAAAGTTAAGGTGAGAATTCCTGTGGAGCAAGTTGAACATTTCTCCCCCTATATATATATATATATATACACGATCAAAACTTTTTTTATATTAGTCTTTGTCCAAATCAAATATCCAAAATGTTCCTAGTTTTGCACACAGCCACACTTTTTTTGCACTTGTCAATTTTTATCGCAAGAAATGCAAGATTTAGCAAGTTTTAATTTCATTGAGTTTTCAGTTTAAAGACCATACTATTAAAAAATAATACTTTTCCAACCATGAAATTCAAAATGGCGGCCAATTAAAATGTTTTATGTTGACTGTCTCGTAATCCATTAGCGTTATAAAAAGTATCTTTTTTAAGGCAAACAATTTTTTTCATTTTTATCCAAAGAATAACCCAGCTATGGATACAAATCTTCTTAGTACAAGTCTATAACACAAGATTAGCCTAAACAACAAAATATTTTCGTTAATGGTTTTTAGTAGATATACCGCCCCTTTAGGCTGTAACATGGGCTCTTATATTCCTACATCCAAAATGCATTGCTTACTTGAAGGGTTCATCTTTTGTCCTTCTTTTTTCTCGTGTTATCTTTTTTCTCGTCTCGCCTCATCTGTTATTGTTTTTTCTCCTCTCTCTGTTCTTTTTTCTTGTCTCATCTCATCTGTTCTCTTTTTTGTCTCATCTCGATTTGTCTGTTCTCGCCTTTTCTCTTCCCGTCTCGTATCTTCTCTTTCTTTCCCTTCTTGTCTGTACTCGTCTCATCTCAAGATATAAATCGTTTTGAGATATTAATTTTGTATCAGGTGGTTGGAAAAGTTGTATTATTTCTTTTCGTTTGTCCTTTATGCTATAAAATTCTGTGCAAAATTTCAGCTCAGTATATCAATCCGTTTTTGAGATACAAATTTACAAGAAAACACAATTAACCAAATGGTGGCCGAGTGAAAAACTAAGGACTTATTAGGACATGTGAAAAATGGTATCGTCAATAATTACAGGTGGCCCAGGAACAATACTTTAAGAAAACTATTCAAAAATAAAAAAAATAAATTTAGGTGTTCTGAGTTATATTTATGAAGTGCTTCTACTGCTTTAAATGAAGAAGTTAATTCTACGATCTTAAGTTATATCAAAACGTATTAACTACATTAATTTTGATTATTTTTTTTTTTTTGTTATAGATCATAGAAGATTGGAAATACATCTCCATGGTACTGGATCGTTTCTTCCTGTGGGTATTCACTATTGCTTGTATCGGAGGTACTTGTGGTATAATATTCCAAGCTCCGTCTCTCTATGACACCCGGATACCCATCGACCAGCAGCATTCTGACATTCCTTTCCGTAAAAACAATCTACATTTACCCCAGGAGTATACACAACGACATGCGTATTAGACTGGGCTTTCTCAATTGACTTGTATGGGTCCACTTTTGTTTCTTACATTAGTGTCACTGCAGATGTTGAGCAGCTTGGTTTACAATAGGTATCTAGATAGTAAATAAACCGGAGAAGTGTGTGTCTTCAAGGGTTCAAAATGATATTAACAGCAGTGGGCCACTGTTATGTTTAATACCACCCAATTTGACTAGAAATTGGTAAAAATTTACTTTTTTTTAATCTACCTCCTCAATTAATTGTTTTCCCAAAGTACTTCATCTCGTATGTCCTGCGGTGCCTTTTCCTAGTTAAATGTATACATGAAATCTTCTTATCATTTTCATCCTGTATGACAATATTGTGGACGTTGCAATTAACATTAATAATAGTAAATATACATTAACTTTTGAGGTTAAGCTAATAATATAGATTTTTCCCACCCAATCTCTTCCGCAGTTGATAGAGTTAAATCTATGTAATCTATAGATTAGATTTTAATGTTTCTAGTTGTTGTGATTGTAGATTGATTAGTTCCCAAGTGGACAAAATATTGTTACCTAATGTTTTGACTTAATTGGAAATATAAATATAACTTAATTTACCTATTAGCCGTCGTTTGACTTCATTGTTTAAGACATGTTTTGAAACATATGTTTCATCATCAGATTAGTTAAAAACTTAAAAATGTTCACATCACATAAAACACAAATCATGTAACTCACAACACATAACACACAACTGTGACATGTACCTCGGGTAAAGACTACTTTGTTGGACGGTCAAACGACTACTGACTAGAGATGAGCGATATTTCACAGACTATGACTTTGTGGCTGATATTTAAAAGTTGCAGTCATGACCTGTGACAAGCTATGAGAAATACCAGTGATATTAGATGTCAGTGACTGGTACAAAAATATCAAAGCGAAGTCGTGAACATATGACGTATGAACTGTGACTCACTGACTGTCTGACTGACAAAAACGCAGTTGGGTTGGATGCAGTCATTGAGTCCTACTGTCAGAGTAGCAGACATTGGTGATGCACTCTCTAGCAGGAAATCTTTGAACTAAAAATCATGTGCTTCTGCTTATTGGTTTACACAGTTTACAACTAATAACAGATAACATTAAATAAAAGAATAGTGCATGTGCTCTGTACACATCAGGCTAAACTAAAATTTCAATTTATTTTATTTATCTTTTGTTATTTGTTTATAAAGAAAATGAGTTTAAAAATAAAAGGATGGGCTTATGAGTTTTTACTATCGAAGGCAAAGTTTAGGCCACATTATATGAACCTTAATTATTATTAATTATAATTTTATAATAGAAATCACGGACTTCAATGTAAATGAACACTATACAAGGTGTTTGAAAAGTCCATATACAAGATGGCGGATCCAAGATGGCGGACAAAAATTTCAAACTCGCCAAAAAGTAGTCCTTTTATGGTTGTGAATAACTGCTTTTATTTCTATTTCATAAGATTCGTACATTTTGAGATATTAAGCCGTACTCAGACTTTTCTAACACCTTGTATATTTGTTATTAATAAAAATAAATCCCCATCACATACTGTGACAAAAATTGCACATTTTACTGAACAAAAATGATATAGTCCGTGACTGTGACTAGAAATTCGTTTCTATTAGATGTCACAGACTTTAGTCACTTATATTTTTTTTTCACAATCACATTTATCGCCGATATTTAAAAGTCACAGATTGTCTTACCTCTATTACTGACTAAGACCGGTGTTCAGGTTATGAGAGTCAGAGATCCTTAATGCCGAATCTTGCAATATGTTAGATTGGAACTGTAACTGGTTGTTAAGTGATTGTTTGTTGTTGTGTTTAAAAACCTTGTATAAATCAAATTCTTCTACAACATTCACGTATTTACTCTTCACGCAAATATGGGTTTGAAATTTGTTAGGAATTCAGTATGGTGATTGGTGTGTATTAAATGGCAAGTGAAAGTTTGACTTGTTACCGTCTATGGTTTTCTTTGGTACATACCCAAACCATTTTCTTTGAACCGTTTTAAGAACGGCCTTCCAGTTTGGCCTGTATAGATTCTATCACAATCATTGCAATTGATACTATGTACCCAGTTTTTCCTCAACCAGTCTATTAAGGGTCTGCTGTAGTTGCGGCCATCTTAGATTTGTATGCCATAAGAGCAATATTAAATTTCAAACCATTTATTTCGTTTATTTTTTATCATAAATTTGTTTGCAAAGACTCATTTTAAGCACAGTCATAATACGCATCCGTTTTAAGTTTTTAAATCTTTTTCATTTGTCACGTAATTGACATTTTTAAAGTACCAAGTTTGAACTTTTTTCTTTACACAATAGAAAATTTATAATTAAAAGTGAGACGCAAGCCGGATCCGCAATTTTATAAAGAATATTCAGTTTTTTTTTTCAGCACTCAATTACAAAAGATGGATTTATAAAATGGTTTGAAATGAGGCAATGTCAAAGCGCTCAGCTGCAAGAAATTGCACTGTTTAGATACGACTATAGAGAGGATTGCTTGTATTTCCGGTTGCTTTCTCGTTTACTGGAGCAGACCCTTAGCTTTGTGGCAGAGTATTTTTTGTATGTTGTTGGTGGGGAAAGCCATGGTTATGTTGAGTTTGCTAAGAGTGTTACTTATTGTGTTGTGTTACTTACATGTCTTTGTGTTATAGTATGTGATGTGAACATTTTAAATGTTTTTAACTAATGATGATGAAACATATGTTTTGAAACGCATTATAAGCAAACGCAGGACAAAGTCAGATGACTGATATAGATAAATTTAGTTATATCTATTAGTGACCTGGATACTAAAATACAATAAGTTTTTAAATATAAAGTAATGCTCAAGTGGAAGTGATGGAAGAGAGGGCAAAGGTGTTGCACGTGAGACTTGTAAACTTGCATTTTATTCTATGTTAAAGTTCCTTAGTGAGGGTTGATATTCACTATGATTAGTAGGGATGTAATCAATGTACCCTATGTCTTTGTTAAAGTTATTTCCGTAGAAAGTTAGGTTGAACTCTATATCTGGCACATAGAAAACCCTCAACTGGCATTGTATTTTTTACTGCTTGTGCATACTATCATTTAAAAATCTACAGAATGGTTTCCATTCAAGTAGAGTATACATTATCATGTAATTTCTTGTTCAGAAAAGTACAGAGAACATTGCTATTGAGACAAAATATTTTTGAAAATTTCCAAACGGAAAAATAATTTTTGTTGGAAATATAATTTCTAAAAGAAGGGCTTTTGGACAAATAAATGTGTTGTTTGATAATTACAAAATATGCAAAATGTAGTAAAAAAGGTTCTTTAGATAAAACTACAGTATTAAAAAGGTTTTATTTTTAAAAAATATAATTTTTTGGGGGAAAATTGTAAAAGTAAGCAATGTCTAAAAATGTAAAGAAAATTTAAAATACTAAATTAATTTTTGTAAACTTTATAGAGGACAAAATTTCCTACAATTCAGTAATTCACAATAATTAGAAATAAAGAACAACATAAACGGGAAAAACTTCCTAGATTAAAAACTTTGTATATTTTTTGCTTGGTTTTTATGAAATATTTACCAAATTATTTGTTAGAATGTCTCAAGTAAGCTTATATATAGTACAACTTATTAAATATTATATTTGAGGTACAAAACGATGCTTAAAATAAACATCAGCTGCAGGTGTCACTTGCCAGAAATAGGGTTAATTTTTGAATTTACATTGCTTTGTGCCTATGTTTTATACTGGAACATATAGACCCTGAGGGACATATATTTAAACACATAATTGGGTTAACATGACTAGTTTACCTATCATTATAACCAATTGGGCTGTAAAACGCCAACTCACCTGACAACCATTATCAGAGAAACTGCTTTGACAACTATTATTTAATAAACTATATTAACACGATTCACTAGACTGGAAAACATGTGACAAACTTAACAGTGTGCTAAATAAGCCTGCTAAATTATTCTAGACTTTTTTGACATAATTATTAATTTATGAGCTAGACATGACTCACCCAATTTCCTGTTTCATAGGCTAATTAACTCTTGTGGACACAATTATCCAGACGTAATAATGACTTAGATTGGACATAATTTAGACGGCACTCGATAACACAACTTACCAACATTGTAGTTCGAACTGCAATCGACTTACATCTCTTCGCATTCCCTGTCTCTTGGACAATATTTTGTAAAGTAATATTGATATAAAACCTTAAAATAAAAAGCAATTTTTAAACATCCTGAGGTTGAAACCTACTTGCTATAGAGAAAAGTAAACATAAAATTAGTAACTTTAAAATACTAAGAGGGAACAAACCAACGACCAACAGGATCCTCAATGTATTAACATTCTACCTGTCCTAATATTGAAACACAATAAATCTTACAAAATTACGACTTAAATATGAAATAAGCATTTTCAAAATTATTTGTATCGTAAAATCCAACATTAAATGTTTCCAAATGTAATGTTTTTTTTTATTATTTGGTGTAAGGTAATAATTTTTTTCCTTTTTTTACTCATTTAAAACTTTCAGATATGCTTTGCTTTAAGACATATAAAACTTGAATTTTAAATTAAGATGAACCATTTGTTCGTGGAATGCACCTTGAAGAAGTAGGCAACTTATAATTTTCCCCTAAAGAGTGTGGATAAGGTGAGAAAACAGCATACAATAGTTTGATGACAACTGTAAGCATTTCGGCGACCAAAAAAATTGTGTACTTATTAATTTTGTTATTGCTACATTAATCAAATTTAGGGCTTATTCAGGTCACTGGTGTCGAAAAGATCCAAACCTGTCAGAAAAGTTAGAGCAAACGATAAAAATATCAAGTGCACAGTTCTTTTCACGTAAATTTTAATTATGATTCCTCTATCAAACTTTTGTTTATGCTATTTTTGTCATCTAAATAAGACCTTTTATATATGGTTACCATTTAAGACCTGCCCTCCCAAGAAGGATCAACATCTTCCTATTCAATAAAATGAAGTTTAGCTGTCTCAAAAGATGTCCTAAAAGATTACGTTGCGGGACATTTCAGACACCCTGTATACCTATTGTTGTAAAAAAACAAAACCTTTGATTATTTAGACAAAACATTATGTTTATATATACTTTTTTTAAATGTCTTGATAAATCATTTTGCCTTGAAAATTTACAATTGGAAATATTAACTACGTTTACAGTCTCTTAAATAAATTAAATGGAATACTGAATAAGATACAAAACTGTTACGAATTAATAGTAGACATTTTGTTTAAGTATAACGTACTATTAATTGATGGGTGATTCATAAATGTTTTGTCTCTTTAGTTAGTCCTTAACTCGAGTAAACTGGTTATAACAGCTAGAATTTGAACATAGTTTAGTTTATTATTTACTTAAAAGTGGTTGCACAAACTTTTGTTTAACTTAAACGACCTGAAATGGCTAATCGAGCAAACGATTAATTTATTTTTGATCGCATAGTTCTTGCTTTGCCACAAAACAAAAACTAAAGCTACCTCTGTCAGTGTTTAAAGTTTAACATTTCTGGTACAGGCCAACATGGGGATGAATACTCAAGTGTTCTTAACAGACCCTAATAACAGATCATCAGGACAAAAACGAACTCTACGTGTTTAAAATACTCGAACGACTTCATTAAACGTTTATCTTGTCAGTACAGAACAACATAAATCTGACGTTAGTTTTTCTTGTCGACTTTTATTTTACAGTTAGTTGGATCGCATTAGTTCTAATGAAGTGTAGTTAACGGTTGATTAAACTTTAAGAAAGGTTTTGTGCAACTGACTATGAAAAAGATAATGTTGTTTGTACTATTAAAGTCATTTACTGTCGTAAAATTGATATCAGAGAATTAAATATTTTCTTCTGTTTACCTTCAATTATAAGGTTACAGAATATTCAGGAAGTGACTGGTTAAAAATATATACAGGGTGTTCGAAGTTTCCATGCCACTCGCAGAGTACATCATATTATAGGTGCTAAAAAGAGAAAAGAAAAAAATACCTAAATTTACCAATGTACTTAACACTGATCGTACAGTGTAATTCTTTACATATTTTGAAGCTACAAATTATTCAATTCATAGGCTGACAAGACTTGTCCTTAAATTAACCATCTTTTTACATAAAGTAACTTTTGTCGACGGACCATTAATTATAATCAACAAAAACTTTTTTTTTATGTCAAAAACAAAAATAATTCCTGCAATGTTACCAAATTTAATTAGGACAATATTCATACCACACTAGTAATGCACAGGCATACATTAAACAGTGTATATACATTTGGATTCACTTAATACAAATTAACTTTGTATATTGTTAGAATATATTTGTGACAGGTTAGCATAACAAAGAATAAATAATTAGATATTAGCTGTGGCACACTCATACTTATAAAAATGTATGATTTAAAAATAACATGCTTAAACTAAAATAAATTTTTGTGTTTTAATTTAAAATCTTCTGCGTTCATCTTCACTTTGTGGCACTGACATCCTATGATTGGCTTACCTTAACGCTAACGGTTAATAAAAATAACATTCCCTTCAAATTAATTTCATCAGTAGGAAAATTTAAACTCTTCACACTTTTTTCACTAAACTGACTAACTTTTATTTGTTCTTTCTTAAACAATAAAATAATACATTAAAAAAATACAATATAATGGCATAGATAATCTTTTGTCTTCATTTTAGTATTACCAAAATCACAAAAGATTAAAATGTTATTGATAGTGCGCCACATATGGGTTACATGTGTAGTTTTTAAGCAACACCATTTTTCCTGGTCGCACGACTGACAATCATACTCTCATGTCATGCTTGATTTGATTATTGAGGAAAAACTGCTTTGAAAATGCAAAATGTTGAAAACGGAAACAGTGCT
>JAGFPH010001569.1:157324-178676 GCA_018207615.1 Philaenus spumarius
TAATGGTGTATGATCTTTTCATTTAACATTTGCTTAATTTTTATACAAAGTTCCACCGTAAAATACAAAATCTGAAAAAGTTTTAATGCGAATTTAGTTTTCTATTGGGAACGAAAGGCTAAAAAACTTTTCCTACCATCCAGCTGACCCCTAAGGAATTTCCAGGTTCCCAATGGCCTCAAGGGGTTTTAGATTTATGGGGTTTACACTCTCTGTACCGCATTAGTTGATTGTACCAATGCACTCACAGAGATAGGTTTCCTTTAAACTGTTCTATTTCAAGTAAATTAGATTTGTTTCAACCTCGGAGGAATTCCAACAGTTCTAATAATAACAAATGGAACAGATATACCACATTTGTTTACCGAAGGAAAGTTATTGAGTATCATTTCGTGTTTGGAATCTAATAAAAACGTTTGTTCAGAATTTTAAGACGTAAAAGAACTGTATAAAGGGTTTTAACTTTTCAACAAAATCAGAACTAATAAAACATGTTGCAACACTTCCGTTACAAAAAAAATATTTATATTTATGAAATTAAAATTAATTTATTTGTCTAATTTTCAGCAAAGTTACTTACCTCCTCGGAGTTGTGTCGATTGGACTGAAGGGTACTCAGTAGGTGAACTTAGGCTTATGAAAGAGTAAAGCAAATAGATTCAAAAGAACTTTGAGACATATTTATTTTAACAATCAAACCAAAAGAGCAAAGATTACAAATTATTTATTTAAATTATTCAGTGATTATTTAAAAGAGAGCATATTCAATATATTTAAACACAAGTGTTTAGTACATACAGCTAATTTTTATATATATTCACTGTTCTTGGTGCACACTTTCTCACCCCGTTGTTTTATAAAGTTGTTTTGTGTTGCTGTATGCCCATGAAGACAGGTGAAATCTTATATCTCTTGTAATCGTTCCATTCTGTTAATGATTTTTTTTTACAGCAGCATAACTAAACCATTTTAATCTTGATATAAACTTTCTAATTGTTTGATAGTTACTTTTACGGACCCTCATCCAAACTCTTCAAGAGCAACACATATGCGACCTTCTCGCTCAAAGAAGAAAGAGGACGACTGGCTGATAATATCCTATAATCCTTTCTTTACCAGAATTTCGTTCGCGAAATACAGTTTTTTATAATCTCGTATGCATTACACTCTTAATGTACTTTTGATTTCTACTTTCTTAGAATGTCACATTTTAGCAAATTTCCAAAGGAAAAATGAGCTATTGCAGTGGCCCTTATGGTGAGACCCAAGGTCGGGAGTAGCAAATGAGCACCGATCATGGTTCCCAGAACAAGTTTTGGGATGTCATTAAAATTCATATATATATATATTATATGTATATATATGTGTTCGCACTCTAGCGGCCGCATTTTAAGTCCGATTTGGTCCAAATTTGGTACATGTGTTGGTTGTCTACGTTGCTCGGACAAGTTCGTTAGCCAAAAAAATCCAACAACCGAAAGTACGATTTTTGACCGGAAGTAACTATTTTGTGAGATTTTTACTACGAGAATGAAATTTGTTTAAAGTTTTTTTCTAAAAATTTAAATGTAGGATGTTATTCTGCACATTTTGTTTTTTTACGCGACCTTATAGCTCGCTTGGTTCCCCCAAAATCGACCAAAACGTAAAATACCATAAAAGTACCCGGTTCGAAGCAAAGAGGTGCAAACTCGCGAGGTCACTAGGAGGAAAAAATTCTACTAATATATTGCGTACACACAGACAGCTGTTCAACGCCTTCGTGAGTAGATCTATTTCCCAAATTGTTGGATGAAACCCTAAAACATAGGCGTATAATCTTAATTTTGGAAATTTGCTCAACTCACATCAGCGGTCCAGCTGCGTGGTCGAATTATTTACAATGGGCTTGATTCACAATAAATCTATGGGCAATGTTCCCTTTGTTCCTTACTGATGTGTTCCTCCCCACTAGTTAGTTCACACTAAAAATATTTTTATGTCAAACTTCTTTCTAACACAAATAAATTTATCGATATTTGAAGTCGTATTCAAAATTTAGTGACCTACATACACAGGGTGGGTGAAAAGTCTGAGAACAGCTTAATACTTGGTATATAAGGAAAATTTGAAGGTAGATGTGATTGAGTAACCTACTCTATGTAAAAATACTATTTTATTAACATGTCAAAAAAATTTTTCTGCATCTTAGATCTACCATTTTGAATGTAACTTTTTTTTTTTAAATAGGAAAGTGGTCATGTCAATGTGATACAGCATTTCAATGTAGAATCTTAAGACAAAATCAATGGTGAAAACTGCACATCAATATCTCAAACGGTTTTAAAGATATTTGCATTTATCTACATTGAATCATATCTTCAAATATCATTAATATTTATTGTTATTTTTGTTCATTATATTTAAAATTGTTGTACATTAAATTAATACTTTATGATTTGATAGTTTGATAATGGTTAATTTTATTCAACATTAAAATTTGATAGGTAAGATGATTAATGTACTTTATTTCATTTTTATATTAAATGATATGACTCAATGTAAATAAATGCAAATGTTTTCAGAACGGTTTGAGTTTGAGATATGGAAGTGCAGTTTTCACCATTGATTTTGTCTTAAAATTCTACATTGAAATGATGTATCATATGACCACTTATCTATTTAATTCCAAATGGCGTATCCAAGATGGCAGACCAAATTTTTGACATCTTAATAAAATACTATTTTTACGTAAATTAGATTCCTCAATCACTTCTATCTTTAAATTTTCCTTATATGGGAAATATTAAGCCGTTCTCAGATTTTTCACCCTCCTTATATATGCCGGTGAGGAGTGCACATTGTAAGTTACAACTTTATAGAGCCTTCTACTGTACAGTTTAAAAGTATTAGAATCGCCTCTTAAATAATCTTTACTTTTCTTCGTGGAACACCGTATGTATATATGTGATCGCACCCAGCTGCATTTGATCCAAATTTGGTACACACGTTGGTTTTCTAAGTCGCTCGGACGAGTTCGTTTTGGGGTTTATCTAAAAAATAAATATAAGAGACTATTCTTCACATTTTGTTTTTGTTTACGACCTTATAGGCCAAGTCTGGTTATCCCAAAAATCTATCAAAACGTAAAATACCATAAAAGTACCCGATTCAAATCCATGCGTGGGCAGCTTCTGATTTGCTGCTAGCCAAGCGAAGCAGTCCATAATCCGAGGCAGCAAGGTCGAACGAAGTGCAAACTAGCAAATCGCAGCCCTTAATCGAACGAACAAAGCCCATAAAAAGCCCGGTTTACATTGGTCGAGTAGAAGGGCGAGTTAATGGCCGTGTTAGAACTTGATCAATGTAGACAGAACGACGAGTCGCGTGATGGGCGAGTCAGTTCCTAGACCCATTGGCAGGCGAGTCGAATGGTTTCAGCAGACAGACAGCTGCTCGCCCACTCGCCTTCCCCCACCACAACGTGTTTATACTGCCACCTTACTCGCCTTGTGTAACCGTTCAGTCGAGTGGAGAATGCGAATAAAGAAACATGTTTTTACCATTTCGATTCCGTTGTGCACTACTGTGACTAGGGTTTTTGAACTTCATTGTTTATCAAGCTGTTTGTGAGTGTTCTATTTAGTTTTGCATTGAAGTGGGCGGAGAAAAAACACTTAAATTTGCGCAACTTTACCGTTACAGTGAATGCCTTTGGAATTTGGCCGCTCCAAACATGTCCCGTCTGTTAAACCAGTCTCTGACCCAAACCCAAGTTTCCATATTTTCTTCCTCTACAATAGCATCTGTTATTTCAGCTAATAATAAGCTGTACACTCTTTTTAAGCACTTCTTAACCTTCAACGTGTTTTGCCGTACGTGATACGCCGGGAATTCTTTTCTTTCGGCGCGTTTTGTCGTATAGCATACGCTCAGGAACATTCCATCAGTAGAGTTCCCAATGATATAGGCCTAGCGTAAAATGGAGTGGGAGAAGGCCTTGGGCTACGCCCCCTTTTTTGGGGTCTTTTTGGTTCCTAACCTAAGCCACGCTCACTTTTTTGGGGTCCTAACCTAAGCCAATTTTTGGGGGTTTTTGATTTTGGGTTTTTTTTGGGGGGTCCTAACCTAACCTAACATTTTTGGATTTTGGGTTTTTGGAATTTTTGGATTTTTGAAGATTTTAGATTTTTGGGAATTTTTGAAGATTTTGGGAATTTTGGATTTTTAAAGATTTTGGGGAATTTTGAGCCGCCATATTTTTTTGCAGCCATCTTGTTTTGTAATATTTAACTTAATTTAATTTTTTGCTTTGAAAAAAGTTTGGGTGTCTCCGAGAGTCGAACCGGGTATCACCATGACCCGAGTCCACGACGTTAGCGGTTAGGCTACGTCGACTCTGTTAAGAAGGGACTATCTTGTGAAGTATATAAGTTTAACCCCCGTCATCAACCTTGTATCAGATACAAGGTGTTATAGTGTCGTTGGGATATAGTATAAATTGCATTATAACTACCCGAACATTACCGATCGTTCCCGAATCCAACCGAAGGTCACTTAGAAGAAATTAAGAGCTTTAAATGTTATAGTGTCGTCGGGATATAGTATAAATTGCATTATATAATTCCGAACATTACCGATCGTCCCCGAATCCAGTCAAAATTGGTCAAAATTAAGATTCGCAAACTGGTATTTTCCGAACGTAAGGCTCTGCCGCAACCCCCGAAAGCCGTACTTAGGCAAAATAAAACTTAGGCTAACCATAGGCGCTGCCGCAACCCCTTGTAATATATTTCTACCGGTCTTAACCGAACCAAAACGCCGGACTTGACCGAGCTTAGGCTTCGCTGTACCCCGAATTATTTTTATAAATTGTGTTATTATGTATGGAAAACTGAGCTTACCCGAACCTAAGGTTCTGTCCGAGTTCAAGCCGTACTTAGGCGAAATAAAATTTTGGCTAACCTTAGGCTCGGCCGTAACCCATGCGTATGATATACATAATTACATAACCGACCAAAATGTAACATAATGTTTCTAAAAAAGCAAAGCAAGTTGTATTCGGTCTAACTCAACTCCGGGGTCACCCCTCCCCCAAATTTTGCAACATGCGTATGATATAACTGTTTCTACCAGTCTTTTTCTAACGTAAGGCTCTGCCGCAACTCTTACAAACCGTAATTAACCGAAATAAAACTTTAGCTAACCTAATCTTAGGCTCTGCCACACCCTTGTGTATAATATACGTAATTACATAACCAAACTTAACCGAATCCGCCTGTATTACTTAACGATAAAACTTTCTCTAAGCCACCTTTAAAATTCGTTTCAATATAAATTCTCCATATGTTTGTCGGTAGACACGGCAGCTTAGTAACACAATCACGGTTTTAGCTTTTACATTAAAATTATTAATAATTACTCTATGTTGTGTACCGTTTAATCAGTTGGCTATTAATAACATGTCTCTGTTTTATAACGCGTTTCTTTTTACTCGATTCTTTACCACTTCTACGACCTTAGGCTCTGCCGCAACCTTGATTTCCATCAAAACTTTCGATAGTGATTTTATGTTCTAAATTATTTATTAGCCCGATTATACTTAACGATTTTCCCCGAATTTTGTTGAACCAGCATTCCGAACTTTAACTGACTAACATTTCTGTACATTGTTATGAAATCGACACCCCAGCTAGATGCTGACTAGACATTCCAATAGTTAGCAAATGTAATGTAAATCTTTACACAAATTTGGTGGCCCTAACCTATCCGATCTTTTTCGAACTAAAACTTAGGCTTCGCTGTAATCTTGACTGCTTATACCGTACAAACCTCGCATAGATTGTACTTTGAGGTTATGTTACAACTTCAATTATTATAATTACTTACCCGAACGTAAGGCTCTCCCGAGTCTAGCCGAACAGCACTTAGCCGAATTAAAACTTTGGCTAACCTAACCTTAGGCTCTGCCACACCCTTGTGTATGATATACGTAATTACATAACCAAACTTTAGATGTAGACTTACACATTCCACACGAATCATCAAAAATGTATGTTAGCATGTGTAGAATGCCGAGTTGGCAGTTTGGCATCCGTTGTACTGTCAAATGAATTCGCTGATTCTCTACCAGAACGCGTTACCGTCGGACGGGTTAATATTTCTAAAACTCTCTACCAGAATACGCTGCCGTCAAAACCATGTAAGAAATAAATTACATTTAAATTCTGTTTTTTTTTTTAATTATTTCCCCATATTTACCATGGCTGCTATTAATTGCCAGTTTTCAATACACAATGTTGTGCAATAGCCTCTAACACCATTGTACTAAAATCTTGTTACACAACGTTACCACAGGAGTCAAAGCGGTCACTGACCCCTAGACATGTACAAAAACCGTGTCACTCTTTTCCAAACACTTTTTTTCTTGTTCACATTGAAATCACAATTTTGATAACAGTTACAGTAAAGAAATGGTTATAGGAATGACTCATTGAAACAACTTTGTTACACAAATACAGTTTATTATTAATAATTTCCTCTCATTACAACACTAATATTTTAAAGTATTTACAGTAATAACGGCTATTAGAATACAATATACATTGGATATAAATAAAAATACAATGTTTTGGTCATTCGCCGCGCCAATAATTTCGGTGTTTACAGTCCGTGTTGTTCTTTTAACTTAAGAAGCGAATCGTAATAATATTTAGCACTTTTTAAGGCACACTTACTGTCGTATTGAATGTGCTGAGGTAATATACAATTAACCTCTGTACAGTGCGAGTATCTTTCCATCTCTGGTAATTCTTCCACGTGTGGCAGAAGCTTTCTCAAAAACTGAGTTTTTTCCAATCCTTTTGTGTAAATTATGGAAAACGGTTTGCAAAGCGTGCGTATCACGTCTTCGTCGTAAGGAACGTCACCTTCTTCCCAGCCGATATGATGATAGTTTTTTTGTAACCAAAGGGCTGTCCTCCGAGCGCCACTATTCAGTTGATCAAATGTATAAGGCGGTTTGAAAACAACGACACTGGAGAAATTCTCACCGACTATAGCAAACTCTTTGATTATAAACTTATAGTTGTTATCGTGGTAACCGTGAAACTCAACCACTGTCTGCATGTTTTTTGAACAACTTCACCTCTTCGTACAATCTGTCCACTTCGGGGAGTGTACTGGAAACGAGTTCGTCTGTGGTCAGGCACTTAATGATGTATTCGCGCAAATCCTCCTCGTAATAAAATAATTCTTTAATACGAAGGTTTATCAGAGGTATGGTGTCTTTAAACAGTCCCCACTCCGACAGGTTCAAGTTTAAAAACGCTGACCGTCATTGAATGTAACATAACGTTTTCCAAACACAGTTGTTACTCGAATAATCCCAACACTTAGATTAAATCCCTGCGTAGCCTTTCCTTCAAGAGCAGAAGTTATGTCCAAAAGTAATATTTCGTTAAACACTTTGTCTGTAAAGAAAACAAAATTTTTACCCGCATGAATCAACAACCCTAGGTTATAACCCGTATGCTGGAATAGTCCTGTTGCTGCGATTTTTGTGCACTCGGGTTTTAGGAAATGTACTGATTTTAAGAAAATACCCAGCGATGTGTTAGGTAGACTCCGTACGACCATCCTCTCTGGCTCCATCATAATGACTGAAAGTTTACCTAAATTGCAAGCTTGGTTTACTACTGACCTATAGCGAATGGGGGTATTGCTAATGTCAGTGAATATAAACGTTGTATAAATTCTGGAAATTTTTTGTGTTTCACGGTTTAAAAAGTAGAAAGCAGAACTAAAAGCGCGTCCTTATTATGCTTTATATTTTCGTTTAGTGCTTGTACAATATTTGTAATTGCCCGCTTTAGCTCGTCTTTGAATGACGCAAAGTTCATTCATTTTAATTTGGCTCCTTAGAAATTGTGACAGCATAGTTGTCGATAATGCCCATGGCTAAATTACCTATACGATTATAATTACCGTCATAGTATTCGCCCATATTAATAATATTTTTTAAATTAATGTATTGTTTATGACCCACGTTTTTAGTTCATTCAATTGTCGCAAACATATGGCATCTTCGTACCCCACACCATTGGACATACCTACAATACGTTTACTATTAACATTAAACAACCCACCTGTCTTGTAGGTGCATGCAATTATTTAAAAGATAATTCAATGTAACGACATCTGTCGTTTTAATAGGGTCACTGACATTACCAACTCTTTTACCGCGGAAATTCCAAGTCCCCGTGACGTCGATACTCATTACTCTCTTGACCACATAATACTACTTGTTAACAATGTCACAAACAACATTAAAAATAGAGTTTCAGCCTGCGTCAAAAGCTCCTCCCTCATGGTTTTTAACGAGAAAGTTAGCTCTAGCGTATTTTAACATCAACCGCATCCTCAACCAGCTTTGGTGATCCGATTTCGCATAAACGACGTTTACCAAACAAAAAACAACCATCAAGTTTAACGGGTATTAAAGACTCTAGATATTCCTTAGTTACTGCATCGGATTGGTCAGTCGGACTACCTAACCCGCTTATTGGATTACCTTTGGCATTGTACTTTTTAATAGTTTCGTTAAAAGTTAGACTACTTTTCTCTAAAGTTTCCAGGTTGACAGCATCGTTTCCAGAAAAAGGATTGCCTAGATTACGTAATAGCAATGAATATTTAAATGTTAAGAAGCGCAGGTCCTATGGACTCAATTCTAAACGATTTTACAAACTTGGCGCCCTAAAGATTTGTAGTTGGGCACGACTCTGAGAGGAAGCGCTGGCAAACCATTTAGCGTGCGGTAGAGAGCGAGAGAGCGCGAGATAGTGTTTCTCCCCTCTCATTGGTATAACGATAATGCAATTCATTTGTACTATATTTAGATTACTTGCCGAGTGCGGCTGGCTGAACGAAGGGTTTACCCCACTCACACAAGCACAGGGAATCAAAACTTTCGCTATTGCGTTATATACAATCCCAGACACAATCGCGTTTTGTTTGTTTAGAAACTAAATATAACTTATATAGGTATTTTCAGGAACACAATTTGTTGTAATTATTTTCTAATTGATATTTTAAATATGGCTATTTTTCTTTTAAGTTTAAATTTGCAATTGCGTATATAACTTTGTAAATAATTAAGTAATAATATATTTTGTATTGCTACAAATATATTTTGTCAGTAAATATATCTATTTCGTGTATGAAAAATTAAATTTGTATTGAGTTTATAATACTTGTAAATAATGAATTAATAGTTTTGTTTCTCGTTTTATTGCTACACGCATATTGACAGTCCAGTTTATAAATATGATTAGTTTATACTGCAATTTCTGAAAAATAAATAAAATATAATCTTTAAATTACAATCAGTCATGTATGTAAACGTTTGTTTTAAATACCTTCCATTTGTTAAATTTTTTAAATACCAAGTTGGAATTATCTTCCTCAAAAAATTAAAATAAAATTCAAGAAAGTAAAACGCAAGCCGGATCCAAAATTTAATACAGAATCTTTAGTTTATTTCTCATCACGCAAATATAAAAATTATATAAAACGGTAAAAAAAATTATAAAATTGTTTGAAGTGAGTCAATGTCAAAGCACTCTGCTCCATGAAACTACATTGTTAAGCCTATACTCGTGCGAGTTGCCGATTGCTTTCTCTTTTACTGGAGCAGACCATTAAATTTATGCATCGTAATGTATACAAAAATCGTTTTCCCAGAACTTTTGAATCACTTATTAAATTATAAAAATATGTATGTCAAGTTCAATGGACAACATTTTATTTATTCGCCTGGTTTTTTATTTCTATAAAAAAAATATATAAAAAGTATTCAATCTTCATTTTTTGAATTTGTTTTTTATTTAAATGTTATATAATTTGAAAAAGATGGCAAATAACTTTGTAGCCTTGGTTAAACGCTATTAGACGCCTAAATATTCATTGCCTATCGTCTTATTATTTCTCATTTGACTGAAAATAGCTCTGCTTCATTTTCCGTCTCTTTCTTTCATATTCAGTCGCTCTCGCTCTGTATGGTCGTTACATACCAGAAAAATTTGGGAAGAAAACATTGTATCTCGCGCTCTCTCGCTCTTGACCTCGCACAAAATCATACGACATCGTTCAACCAATCTTAATATAATAATAAAGAAAACGCATTACATTTCTTTCGTGGACTTATAAATAAACCCGTCTCGTCTAAATCACAGTTTGTACAAATTATCGATGATGTTTCTTTTACCTTAAAAATTATCTCAAGTATTGTTTACATATTGTATTGAAAAATATCATGAAAAGCATTTTAAGAATAAAACACTAACATTTAGTAAATAAATTACCTTTAAAAATTTTGCTCACACAGCCACAATAAATAGGAAAAGAGAATACAAAAGTGTAAATATTCAAAGCAAATTAAATATATATCAGTCAAGTGATAAAGTTAGAATAAAATTGTAATTACTTATCAAATTACTACATCACTTCATAAATAAATTAACATTAAAAAAACATATTAAACTACCAATCTTTGTAACTCTAATATTATACATTTGTCACTAATAAATAAGAAGAATCTGAGAAAAATTTATAGTAATAGATATTTGTTTTTTTACGTTAAAGCACGCAGTACCTTTTTTCGATTACAAAAAAATCTCCTACATTGATTAAGTTATTGCACCTTTCTTAAAATAAAAAACACACAAAGTATAACAATACTGTATAGGATTACTCTTAAATTTAAAGGTGGAAAGAGAAGACAAAAAATGAAACCTCAAGAACAAATGCTTATTGTATTTAGCAAAATGGATGCATTTTAAATTTAAATATTTATTTTTATTATGAACTTCCTTTGAAATATTAATAAATAGTCAAAATATAAAAGTTGCTATATCAACTGTAACTTTCTGTTCTTCATAGAGAAACTTTTCTTCAATATCCTTAGTTCCAATATGTTCTCTGAGTATTTTCTTCTCTATGTACAACAAAGATAAGTTTGAAAATCTCTCTTGAACACATAAATTCGTTTCCTTAGTCCGACTAACAAATCGTAGACCGAGTGAGAGGGAGAGGGGAGAAACACTCTCTCGCTCTCCACCGCACGCTAAATGGTTTGCCAGCGCTTCCTCTCGGAGTCGTGCCCAACTACAAATCTTTAGGGCGCCAAGTTTGTAAAATCTGTTAGAATTGAGTCCATAAGACCTGCGCTTCTTAACATTTAAGTATTCATTGGTAATAGATTGCACTTTATGTCGTAGTCCCCATGTTGGTCGGGAACAAAACATATTTTCCACCAACAAGAAACAAAGATGCACCAGAAATGCAATGGAGGGCCGTACAACATTATGAGCAACGAAAACATATACATCTCACTAGAAGACGATTCAATCAACAAAACGAACAGAGGACACATCCATTAAATTAAAAATAATAAACCCTAAAATCAATTTCTAGTAGAATCATACAATTACACTAACAGAACGATCCAATCCTACAGTAATGAGAGCGGAAGAGAGTGCCCAGGGGCCAACGAAAACACGAATTACATTTTTTTAATATGAACACGGCAGACCAAGCACTTAGGGCTTTTACATTAAAATTATCAATAGTTACTTTATGTTGCGTTTCTTTTTACTCGATAATTTACCGCTTCTACGATGTTAACAGTAAAAGAAACATTTATAGAAAATACTTCTTGCAGCCCGATGTAGACTTACACATCAGCCGCTAATCAGCAAAAAGTTATGTTAACGCGTATAAGATTGCTGAGTTAGCAGAAATGCACCCCCGGAGTACTGCCTATTGCATTCGCTGATTCCCTAACAGAAAACGTGACCGTCGGTCGGGCTAATATTTCTAAAATTCTCTACCAGAAAGCGCTACGGTCGAAACCTTGTAAATATAATGTTATGTACGAACGCAAAAAATAATTTACATTTGCATTCTATTTTTTTTCCATTAGGCTATGACGACACTTCTGATTTTGTAGCGTAGTTTGGAGCTATACATGCTCAGGCTTCGCTGTACCCTGAATTATATTTAAAACAAGGCGGCTTGAGTAACCCCCTCCCCCAAAATTTTGCCTCGAAAATACTCCGGGTGAACTTAACCTTAGACTTCGCTGTACTTTAAAATACCTACATAAAATGCAATATATTTCCAAGTATAACCCGAGTTTACCCGATCTTACCCGAATTAAAACTTATGCCAACGGTGAGTACTTCCACCGTATTATGATGTATACCCTGGACTTGACCGAATCGCCCCGATCGCATGGTGATATTTCTTTACTAGAACGCGCTGATGTCGGACGGGGGATAGTTAAAACATTCTCTACTAGAATGCGTTACCGTCGAACACACATAGTCCCGGAGTGTTGGTGGGGGGTTAGGGAATGACTTCATGTTTAATCGTACACACTTTCCACTTTTAAAATTGCATAGTATTAAGAAGAAGCTTTTTTTCATAGGAGTTGTAATGAAAGACGACACAAAGTTAAATACAAGTTATTATTCACACTTTATTCTCAAACAATTACAATAATTCTTTTGTCCTTACTGCTGTTGCGGGGAGTACTTCGATTATTTCCACTTTTGATCTTTTAATACGTCTATCTCGTTATTCGAATTGTCATCAATGGATTCGTTCTCGGCGTGTTCGCACTTTAATTTTTTAACCGCCTTTAGGCGCAATCTTTCGGCTGCTTCACTCAGCCAACAACAACCATTCCTTGCTTCTCTATGTTCGAAATTGTTGATTATGTAGAATATAGTATTCATCTCATCTCTAAAATGGACCGTACGTTTCGAATTTGACATTTTGATGAGTTGTATACTATCGTTTAAATCACTGACTACGAACTTACCCCCGAACTTAACAGAATGAAATTGTTATCCAAGTCGTCCTTACTGCTGTTGCTATAAGTGTTCCTAGTTAAAAATATAGAGAGAACAGCTAGGCTTATAGTGTGTACATTGCCGTGATCTATTACAGACTTAGAACATTGCTGACCTAATCTATTCCACCTAACCTATCTATCGTAACGCATGAGAACTTAACCTAACCTACAGACAACCTAATAAAACCTAAATTACCTGAGAACTTAACCTAACCTACCGACAACCTAATATAGCCTAAACAACCTGAGAACCTAACTTATCCTTACCTAAATTAACCTAACTTAACCTACAATGCTATGAACGACTCCAAATTTCTAGGGGCCGATTAGAAGCTGCGATGAAAACCCCCTCAGGTTAGAACGAAGTGTATGGACTGTTTTTTCAAGAAACATCAATGTGTAAAAAAGTAAAGAAGGCCTAAAATGTAATATCCAGAGAAATGTAAAATAAAGCTTGTTCATAAAACTTTTTAAGTTTAGCCATAGGTAACCATTTGTAAAATCTAACTAATTTTTATGTAAAACTACTAGAACATAACCTAACCTAACAAATTACCAACCAAAATGTATCCAACATAACCTATCGATAACACCATCTTATTGATCCTGTTGATTTAGAGAACGATAACGACAAAAACAACGACGACGACTTGACGACAAAAACGACGACGACGACTTGACGACAAAGACAACGACGAAAATGACGACGACGAATTTAACGACGAAAACGACGACGACGACGAAGACAAAAACGACAACGACTTGACGACAAAGACGACGACGAAGTTAACGATGACCACGTCAACGACAAAAACAACGACGAAAACGACGACGAATTTAACGTTGACCACGACAACGACAAAAACGACGACGACTTGACGACAAAAACAACGACGAAAACGACGACGACTTTAACGATGACCACGAAAATGACGACAAAAACGACGACTTGACGACAAAGACAACGACGAATATGACGACGACGTTAACAATGACCACGACAACGACGACCGCGCCGCTAAGAGAACGTAACGGAGACGCTACGAGAACGCGACGAGAACGGAAGAGCGACCGTTCAATTCAGCAACGCATCTTAGATGTAGTCCCATAAGAGCTTAACATAGCCTAGCCTTGTGTTAACTACATAATCGCCGACGTTGACGAGACCTATGCCTATGTTCTTAACTAACCTAAAATATGCTACTTCCATGTGTTGCAACAACAAATAACCTAGAAGACCATTAACTAGTTGTTAACTAATCTAACCTAAATAGGGTACATTACGTAATAGTGATGTACGAGGGGCATTCAATAAGTAACGAGACAAATTATTATTGCTCAAAAACGGTTAATTGAATCAGTACAAAACTTTCAGGACATAAAGTTGGCAACCTTGCGATGACAATTGATCAGCTGTTCAATCATATTTTGTAAACATAACCTCAAATTTACTCTGTTAACGATGGCAAGTCCGCTCAAGAATTGCACCGTGGAAGAACAACGTGCCGTGATCAGATTTTTAGTCGCGGAAGGTGAGAAAGGTAGTGACATCCACAAAAGAATTTTAAAAGTGTACGGAGACAATTGTTTGAATCGTTCGAACGTTTACAAATGGGTAGAACAGTTTCAAAGTGGCCGTACAAAAGTTTCTGACGAGCAACGCAGTGGACGACTGATCGAAGTTGGGACTTCCTCTCTCGAATCTCGGATTGACGCGTTATTTCGGCACAATAGGCGTATCACCGTTGAACTGATAAGTGAAAAAGTATACGCGAGTGTTGGAACTGTCCATAACATTATTCATAACAAGCTGCAGTACAAGAAAAGCTGTGCGAGATGGGTGCCCAGACAACTCACGGACGCTCACAAAGAAACCCGACTTCAAATCAGTCAACAGTTGAAAAATCGATATTCGACTGAAGCAGAAGGTTTTTTCAAAAGAATTGTAACATGTGATGAAACATGGATCCACCACTATGAGCCAGAGTCAAAACGACAGAGCCTTGAGTGAAAGCATACGACTTCTCCCATTCAAAAAAAATTCCATCTGCTGGTAAAGTTAAGCTTACAGTATTCTGGGATTTTCAGGGGCCAATTTATTGTGATTTTCTTGAAGGTTAAAGAACAATCAACAGCCAGTACTACAGTGACATCCTGGAAAACAAGATAAGACCTGCAATTCGAACGAAACGCCGTGGGCTCTTAACTGAAGGCGTGATTTTGCTTCATGACAACGCCCTTCCACATACGGCACAGCTGACGAAAGAAAAACTTCAGAAACTGGGATGGGAGATCCTTCCACATCCCCCCTACAGCCCCGACCTCGCTCCATCAGACTTCCATCTTTTTGGACCCATTAAAGATGGTCTACAAGGGATACATTTTCAATCCAATGAAGAGGTAAAAAATCAGGTGCAAAAGTGGCTTCGAGATCAACCTAAAGAATTTTATGCCAAGGGCATTTACAAATTAGCAGAAAGATGGGACAAGTGTATAAGTGTTGCTGGGGACTATGTTGAAAAGTAACCAAAGTTTTGTAAGTTTTGTATTGATTCAATAAACCGTTTTTGTGCAAAAATAATTTGTCTCGTTACTTATTGAATGACCCTCGTACTAAGTCGTCAACTAACTTCCGTTGAATTTCTTGACGAAATTAGTTCACTAGTGGAACAGCTGCTTTACCACACAAGTTTGTGAGATTGTGTCTACTACGTCTTTGTTTACATTTGATCACTTATAGTGTGTTTTATGTTTGTTAGTTTATTGAATACGTTCGGAAATCTTGTTTTGAATATTTTATATTAGTTTTATTAGTGTTTTCATAGGTATGTGTTTTGTGATAAAACTACCACACTAAAACTAACTTTTGACTGTTAGGCTTATGTAAATATCTTGTCACAAATAAACTCATGTGGTATTGATATTACCAAAAAGAATGTAATCTGCTGTTTAATTTAGTAAAAGAATCATTAAAATATTCCAAAAAATGAGTGAGTTACTAACGTTTTTATACAAACATGTTTCATAACTCCTGAAAGCTTAAAAAAAGTACCGCAGCAGGGGTAGTTTCTTTCATAAAAAGTCACACGTTGAAAGGTTAAAAGCTACCCTATTATCGTGTAGCATTTTAACTGCTGCATACAAACCTACTGCCATACTTTTCTATACTGCATGTGAACGAACATGTCTAAAATGCATCGAGTACAAACAGGGCCGAGTCAGCTTACCGATGTACTCGACCAATGTAACCCGGGTCTTAACGCTGCGAGAGGACCGAAACAGCGAGTGTGAAGCAAACAAATTATTCTACTAATATATTTAGTAGGCCTACACACTATTCAGCGCCTTCTTGAGTAGATCAATTTCCCAAATAGTTAGTTGAAAGCCACCTAAAACATACACAAATACGAAAATTTAGAGGTATGCTATATTCTTATGCGTCATAAACGCAAAATAAGAAAGGATTTTGCAAAATTTTCATTTGAAGCGTAAAAATAGGAAAATTCGGGGTTCACTCCCAGCTTGTTCGGATCAAAAGCTTGAATTGAATAAAATAACAGATAAAACAGCTGTTTGCTCCAATATTTCCATTAACAGCTGATTTCAAACTTCGAAGCAATTATTTGTATTTTTAACTTTTAGTTAGGTTTTTATTAAAGTGTATACCTGAGCCTTGCTGGTTCTTTAACGTTATTATAACTACTGTTATAAAATACACGAAATAATTTGATTTGAACATTTAACATTATTTACCATCTTAGCTTTGGGGTTATTAATAATCCTACACCTTTATTATAAAGAAAACATAACATGATTATGTGTAAAGAAGGTTCCAACGGGGTTGGCATGCGGGGCATGCTGCAAGGGTTTCCCCGGGTTACAAATAAAAATAAACATTACAGTTTTATGTTCTCAGCTGGTTGCAACAAGAACACATTTATTTATTAGTCCTACAGTTTAGTTCCAAAGCCTACAATAAGAGTAAATACAACAGTCACAAGTGAAAGATTACAAGTATAATATATTAAATCCAAGAAACCATTGAGAATATCTCCACTAACCGAAATGTATTCCTGAGTAAAGTATTAAATATTATCCAAAACCACACAATTGCACAATAAACAAAAATTTCAAGTAGTAAAATAATTGTTTTAATTAAAGCGAATCCAAGGCGTTATACGACACTGTATTGACACAGGTATATCACCCATTCCGTCGATCAACTCCTGCACTCCAGGAGACAATCCAATATAGTCGACTCATGAGTTAATCGGTTTTTTTTTTACTACACGACGGGTGTGTAAGTGTTTTTTTTACTTTCTCAACCCTATACGTAGTATATGGAGAAAGTATTGTTTTCTTCCAGATTTTCGAATTTTAATTTTTAGTGGAATTATCTGTTTTGGTGCTCCCTGAACCCCCAAAAAATGTTTAGTGGAATTATCTGTGTTGGTGCTCCCTGAACCCAAAAATATTTCTAGTTGAATTATTTGTTTTGGTGTTTCCTGAACCTGAACCCCAAAAAGTGTTTTTTTGTTATGTCTGACCGTGTGTCTGAGGATTTGTACAGAGCTGGAGGCCATACCAACTCCGATTTTGATGAAATTTGGTATGTAGATGTAGTTCTGAAATATCTCCAGGCATTTTTTCAAATTTTTGATTTTTAAGGGATTTTACCCCCCAAAAATGGCCAAAACACGAGAAAATTCTAAATTTCTCAAAAACGGCTTTAACGATTTTGGCTTATTTGTAGCCCTTAATGTACCCTACCATATGGAATAACCGCATCTTTCTAAAAATTCTCGTTTAGGTAATAATAATAACTGATTTTTGGGGGTTTTTGGCCAAAAAGGGGGTTGTTTTTCAAAATTTTCATAACCTTTTTTCGTACATCTATACAGCCCTAATTGACATGTTTGGTGCAAATTTGTTTGAAATCGATCGAATAGTTTAAATAATAATAATATAAATATGGATGTGTGTTACATGCGTCTAATATTTTTCATGGTAACATTTTCCTACTTTTGCAATTCTAAATAACCACCTCCTATGCTACTCTTGGGAAGGTATAAAGTTTCAACTGGGAGAAAGTATGTGGCAGTTATCTGGTACCGTTTATTGTTTATGTGCAAGTGTTTGTGTAATAGATGGAAGTGGAACCTGAAAAGAAACTTGATAATGGCCAAATAGTCGAAACGGCCGTCGTTCAACGACGAAAATACGGAATATTGAAGACGGTAAGTTGTATACAAGTATTTAATAATTTTATGCATTGAAATTCAAATTGTAAGAACTACTGTAATTGAAGGTGTGTTATTTTCTGAAATAAAAAGATGTTATGATTAAAAGTATGTTACTTTTTCGGTGTAGTGTAATGAAAAGTAGATCTATCGTACGTAACTTGCCCGGTAAGTTTTTCTTTTCTCGCACAGAAAAACCCTACTTACCAGGCTTTTAACGTAATAATACTATTATGTGACCTTTGACTCCATGTGATATTTCCGGCAGCACTCGGATCGACGGAGGCTTTTGACACGATTTTTTAGGACCATAACACCCAGGTCCATATCAAAATTCAGCTTTCCCGATTTTTCTCGAGAGCAATGTTTAATTTCTCTGGCCTAATTTACTTTACAATAATAATAATAATATAAAACTTTCCAAGCCATAAGTATGATAGTACCGGTAGGCCTAAATATTTCTTTTACAGAGAGAACGTCAACGAAATATTCGCAACCATTTTTTTTCTAATTTCTTTGTGCATAGTTTCGTTACTCTGTTCAATATTCTTCTGTAAGTAAAGTAAAGCTATCTGTATTGTTGAAACACAATTTAAAAGCAGTATTTCCTAGACAAGGCGCAATGTTAGCTGTTGATGGATGGGTTGTATTTCCCTCTTGTTTTAATATTCATACTGTAGCTTGCCACATATTTCTAAGTTATGTATTACAAAATGGTTCGGGTAGTAAATATACATTGTATATGGATATAGTGTTGTCGGACACGGAAATAGATTGTGGGGAAAGGTTATGTACTTACAAAAATCCACAAAACTTTGTGCAACCTATGATTTATTTCAGGCAGGTGGGGTCTTTATTTATTAGCGAATTTCCATAAGGAAAATGTGCTAATGCTGTGGCCCTTATGATAAGACCCAAGGTCGGGAGTAGCAAATAAGCACTGATCACGGTCTCCAGAACACGTTTTGGGGTGTCATTAAAAATCATATATAGGCCTGTATGTATATATGTGTTCGCACTCTAGCGGCCGTATTTTAAGTCCCATTTGGTTCAAAATTGGTACACATGTTGGTGGTCTACGTCGCTCAGACGAGTTCATCAGCCAAAAAATCTAACAATCGGAAGCACGTTTTTTGACCGGAAGTAACTATTTTTTTAGATTTTTCCTACGACAATGAATTTGTTTTTGAGTTTTTTCTGCAAATATAAATGTAGGATGTTATTCTGCGCATTTTGTTTTTTACGCGACCTTATACCTCGCTTGGTTCCCCCAAAATCGATCAAAACGTAAAATACCATAAAAGTACCCGGTTCAAAGCCATGTGGTGGATTTTACCGCGGGGTCGGCGTGCGAAGCACGCAATGCATTTTGTATTGAAGATACTCCTAATACGGGGTTGGCGTGCGAAGCACGCAATACACTGTGTATTGAAAATACTCCCAATATGCGGAATGGCGTGCGAAGCATTTTGCATCTATTCAGCACCGTCGTGAATAGACCTATTTCCCAAATTGTTGGTTGAAATTTGCTCAACTCACGTCAGCGGTTCAGCTGCGTGGTCGAATTATTTTTTATTTTATAGTGCAAGCACGAGTTCGTTAAAATAATTAATTATCATCGTGTTATACAAATTTCATGTCTGTGTCTCCAATGAGCCGTAAACCAAAATCTAGTGGCACGAAGTTGAAAAACGCGAAGAAAAAGATTGAAGAAATGAAAAAGTTATGAAGCAGATTCTTAAAATAAAGTCCTTTTTCACGCACTATTGAATGTGGATTTGGGGATGGCGACATAAACAACGATGCAAATTTACCGTCTGTTGCTTCTGTCCCTTATAAATTCGATGAAGTTTGTGAAACCGACCCGTCACAGGCTTTTTTTTAAAGTGGGAGAACTGAAGCTTTTTCAGTTCAGATCCAACTTTATGGAATGTAGCCTAAATGAACAACTAAGAAATTACGTATGCACTAGAAATTATAAAATATAATAATATGATGGTAATATAATAATCATTTATTATAATATGTATATATTGTCACCATAAAGATTAATTTCTTGAGGAAAATTGTCGGAGGCACCGCCCCCTCCAATGGTATGAAGTGGGCCGGCAAAAACTCTTAGGCGTCCAAACTTTAAACCGGCTCTGAATGGGATATATAATTTTAAGACTTTATTCTTTGCGTTTTATAGGCCTACAAGGTGATTCTTGCAAGTATCCTGTATAACTCGGGGAGTTGATAGGTGTCCTAAAAAGAAGCAAAAGTGGTCATATGAACATAGGTTCGCCCGGAAACATTTGTCAGCCATTTTATTTATATAAACAAATAATGATAACGTTATAAATTAGTAAGATTATGAGTATACATTTAGAGTAGGCTACGTATTGTATATAGGCCTAAAACTTTTCATCAGCATACCAAGACACAAAACTGAACTATGTAAATATTCAAAATGACGAATATTTGTAATTTTTAAAGTTAAATATCCGGGAAACCGTAAATTTTATGACAATTTTATAAGAGACAAAATTTATATTTATTAACGTCAAACAATAAAGTTTGAATTTGAATATTTTTCTGTACCTCGAAACATAACCAAGGTATAATCTTAGAACAGAAAACTAATAAAATCGGTAATTTTCAAGAACACGTTTATATTTGTATGTATAGGCTATTTATTTATAAACCCAACAGTTTTCGTCTAAATTGGACTTGGACTTTTGAAAGGCTCTAAAGTTCTAGCTCTAGGCTTTTAGCTACTTGGAGGTAGGAGATAAAAAAATAATTCACATTTTTTAAAAGTTCTTGAAATACCATGTTTTATCAAGTCACACCATAAAAATAACGTAGTTTTTAATTTAGGATTATAAAAATACTAGTAACATCCTGTAAAAAAATTACTGCCAGATTAATTAGATCCACATCAGAAAAACATAATAAAAAAATATTTAAAGAACATGCAGTCGTGGGACTGCCGCCAGAAATGAAAACTTTTTAGCTTCATATAGTTAAAATTTATTTTTGGGGTTATTAAGAAGTTTTTTTTAATCAATATATTAATGTTATAATGGAGCCTTAAATAATTACGGAGATGCGATGGAGTCTTAAATAATTGTGGAGATAAGATAGAGCATTAAATAATTAAAGATACGATGGAGCCTTAAATAATTGTGGAGATAAGATAGAGCCTTAAATAATTGAAGATGCGATGGAG
>JAGFPH010001569.1:179395-191392 GCA_018207615.1 Philaenus spumarius
TAAATAATTGTGGAGATAAGATAGAGCCTTAAATAATTGAAGATGCGTTGGAGCCTTAAATAATTGCAGATATGAGTCGGAGCCTTAAGAAAATGCGTCAATGCAACTGTGTCTTAATTGCGTAGGTGATACGTAGCCTTAAATATTTGTGGAAATGCAATTAAAGCCTTAAATAATTGTGGAGATGTGACGAAGCCTTAAATAATTGTGGAGATTTAATAGAGCCTTAAATAATTGCGGAGATGCGATAGAGCCTTAAATAATTGCAGGGTTGCTACTGTGTCTTAAATAATTGCGGAGATGGGATGGAGCCTTAAATAATTGTGGAGATTCGATAGAGCCTAAATAAATAATTGCGTAGATGCTATGGAGCTTTAAATAATTGCTGTGTGGATATGATTTTTCTAATTGGAAAAAACCGGGAAAAAGTGCTCAACGCGCCTAAAGAAGTTGTGCGGTGACGATGACAGTGACGCTAGTTCAATAATTTTTCTCCATGCAAAAAAGTGCTTAACGTACCTAAAGAAGTTTTCACTTCAAAAATACTATTTAAAAACAGTAACTTTATCTAGGCCTACCTATGCTGAGAGGATTTTTAACTAGGTATACAATAATTGTAAGAATTATTTAGATATTAATTTTATAAAATTGTAGGCCTATTTGTACAATTTTTGTATTTATAAACATTATTACTAGTGGTTAGTGGAGACCCCTGCGTGCTACGCACGCCAACCCCGTTGGACCCTTCTATCACGTTTTCTTTATAATAAAGGTTAGGATTAATGATAATCTCAAAGCTAAGATGATAAATAATGTTAAATGTCCAAATCAAATTATTTCTTATATTTTATACCGTCAGTTATAATAAAGGTTAAAAACCAGCAGGTCTACACTTAAACAAAACTCAACATAAAAGATAGAAATAGAAATAATTGTTTCAAATTTTGAAATCAGCTGTGGAAATATTTGAGCAAACAGCTGATTGCTGTACCAACACTAAACATAATATATTTAATAATTATTTATTTATAAATGGTCATAAATACCTTGTTTGTCAAACAATCCTTATTTATTGTGCGACATGTTTCGCCGTTACACAGACGGCATTATCAAGCTATATTTTACAAATACAAAACATTTACATTAATAACATTTATCAATACTATAAAATACTAAAAAAGAAGAAGTTATTCTTGTACATATGTGAATTAAAATTGTCTTTAAGCAGTCACATGTTACACCAGCTGGTTCTATTACTTTACTGGATGAAATCTGAGGTCTTATTTAGATTTGTGTAGATAGGTCTATCCTTCTCTGTTATGTTGTCTGAGCTTGAGATGTATGATTTATTAGATCATATATACTGTTAGAATTAAATTTTAGTTTATCATTTAATATATTATTTGGGTTGTTTTTAGTGTGTTTATAGATCTCAAACTCTTCTAGTACATCCATAATTTTTCCTTTTTGTGTTTTATGCAGTATTTCCATATGATCTTCTATGTTTTTGTATGTATGGTTGTTATCAATCAGGTGTTTGGCAAATGCGGATGTGGGTGTGTTGGGGTTCCTTTTGGGTAGATGTTCTTTAAATCTTGTTTTAAATGTCCTTCCAGTTTGTCCTATGTAGTATTGTGAACATTCGATACAGTTTAATTTGTATACTCCGCTATTACTGTATTTATCATGATTCCCATCCTTTTGATTCATTAATTGACCCAAACTGTTGTCTGTTCTGTAAGAAATGTTGTATCCCTGTTTTTTAAAGGTATTGCGGGTTTGTTTATCAAGCAATGGAGAGAATCGCATTATGATATATTTGTTTTTATTTTTTATGTCAGGTTTTAGTAATGTTTTGTTTGTTTTTTTTGTCTGTTTATAAATACATCTGTCAACAATGGATGAGTTATAGCCATTGGATTGGGCTATGTATTTTATTGTATTGATTTCTTTTAATAAATCATGTGGTTCCATAGGAGTATTCAGCGCTCTGTGGATATAACTGTTATATGCGGCCATTTTATGTGATTATTATGGTGCTCCATTTTCTATGCAATATTTAGTACAGTTTGTTTTGTTTTTACGTCCAACAGTTACAAAAACCAAACCTAAGAGTTAAAAATGTTAGCAGCGTAAATGTTATACATTTTTAGCTCTTTCGATTGATTTTAGCTAGAAAAAAAATGTCAATGCTTGATGACATATCAAGATTTAAAAAGAACACATTTAAAAAATCTTCAAAATCGGTCCATTAGGAGAGATTGGACGATTGGAAATAGGTTTTCGATACAAATCTTTTAACAATATGAATGATAAATAGATCATACAATTTTCAAAATTTTGAATTTATATAGGTAACTGGAAATCTATAAGAGATAGATGGGTACTGTAAGCGGCGTAAATGTTAATTTTTTTAGCTCTTTCAGTTGAGCTATCTACCAACCTCGTGCCTTTTTTAGTTTTTAAAATAAATTTTTAAAAACCCGAATAAATTTCATAAAATTGGAATTTTTGTGGCCCCGAATTTTGATAAACACATTAAAAAAATCATCAAAATCGGGTCAAAATCGGCTGGGCAATTGGAAATAGATTTTCGACAAAAATCTTTTAATAGGCCTAATATAGATAGATCATACAATTTTCAAAATTTTTAATTTATATGACGGTAAATCTATAAGAGATAGATGGGTAGCAGGGTAGGCCTACTGTAAGCGGCGTAAATGTTCTAAATTTTTAGCTCTTTCGATTGAGCTATCAACCAACCTCGTACCTTTCTTAGTTTTTAAAATAAATAAAAAAACCCGAAAAAATGTCTTAAAATTGGAATTTTTATGGCCCCGAATGCTAAAAAATTCAATGTTTGATGACATATATCTAGAGCTATAAAGAAACACATTTTTCAAAAAATCATCAAAATCGGTCCATTAGGAGAGGGTGATTGGAAATAGGTTTTCGATCAAAATCTTTTAATAATATAGATATAAAAAAGAAGATTATCTTTTAATTGTTTTTATTTCATATTGATATATCAAATGATTTACAAGTTATTAATATTGTATGAAGAAATTAATAATCGAATATGTTTGTATATGTTAGACGAAGATGTATAAATGTTTCCGTATGGGTCAAAATAAGAAAAAAAATTCATATAATCACAGAACCTAAAACGCTTTGTTTTCTAGATATCCGCCATTTTGTTTTTGTACAAAATAATTCTTAACTAGAGGACGGTTTGACTGATCGAGTTTAAACTTGACATGAAGTTTAACAATGATATATCTCAAGAAAAATAAGCGATTGTATCCAATTATGAGTTTCAAAATGGCTGCTGTTTGAAAATTTCAAACCTAAATTACTCAAAAACAGTACATTTTAACAAAAAATGTCAAGACATATTTTTTGTAGCCCTTTTGATTCCCTTTCGGATGGTGTAACTGTCAAAACAATCAGATGAAGGCTAATAGCTAAGTTATGTGTAATAATTGGTTTATTTAACCCGGCATCCTATACCAACACAGTAAACACAGCAATATTGAATGTAAGTACATTTGCTGTCATTATCTATAACTAATAAACTCAAAGAATGACGTAACCATGTTAAAAGAAAACCAGCAGCTAGGCTCATGCATGTTTTGTTAGTCTTAATTTGCTGTATGCCAGACGACACGTTAACTACTATAGGTATTCCATATAATAAAACTCTCAAATGATTAGGTACTTTTTAGTTTATAAATATTTTTTCTTCGAAAAATATAGTTCATTGATTTACGTGCGAGTTGGTTTTGGATGGCTGACTTAAAAAATAGGCAATAATCTTCATGTTATTTTTCTTAAATTTTGCAAAGTAATTTCTTCAATAATTGTATTTTTTGAAGGGAAAGACTCCTCCTATGGTAAGAAATAAACCTTTTTGTTTGTTTACATTAATGGTTTTTACATTAATCTATACTAATATTATAAAGAGGTAAAGTTTGTTTGTTTGTATGTAGGGAGTAATCTCTGGCACTACTGAACCGATTGAAAAAATAATTTTACTATTAAAAAGCTAAACTATCCCTGAATAACATAGGCTATAAATTCATTTCGATAAAAACCTTCTTTTATTTCAATTTTTTAAAATTTAGTCGACAAAAATTCTTAGGTTAGGCCTTGAATGATAAACCAACACATGTATTTACATTTATTACCATAGCAACCAATTGAATAAAATAACAGGTAATGTAGCTGTTTGCACCAATATTTCAATTAATAGCTGATTTCAAAATTTGAAGCAATTATTTTTGTATTTGTAGCTTTTAGGTTAGGGTTTTAAAGTGTAGACCTGAGCCTTGCTGGTTCTTTTAATCATTATTGTAACTGCTGTTATAAAATGTACGAAACAATTAAATTTTTACATTTAACATTATTTACCATCTTAGTTTTGAGGTTATTTTAATCCTATACCTTTATTATTATAAAGAAAACATAACATATGTTTTAGAAGATTCGTTCGGGGGTTGGCGTGCGGAGCACGCAGGGGTCTCCCCTAGTATGTTATAAATTAGTTATTGCATCGATTTAATGGACATTATTTTAAACTTGTTATGACAAAACCTTTCTTCCGATTAAAATAGAATTTTTCGGACTTTTATGTGGCACAAATAATTAATAATTGTATTTTTATCTGTGTCTAAATTTCATCTATACTAATATTGTAAAGAGGTAAAGTTTGTTTGTTTGTTTGTTTGTATATAGGGGATAATATCTGGAATTACAGAACCAACTGAAAAAATAGTTTTACTAATAAAAAGCTACACTATCCCTGAGAAACATAGGCTATAATTCATTTCGATAATAACCTTTTTTTATTTCAATATTTGTAAATTTAGTCGGAAAAAATTCTTAGGTTAGGCCTAGAATGATAAATCAACACATGTATTTACATTTATCACCATAGCAACCAATTGAATAAAATAACAGATAATGTAACTATTTTCTCCAATATTTCCATCTATATTTTGCAAAATTCTTTCCTAGTGCATCACTACATAGTGGTATTAAGAATCTAGCTATCATAGTTTTGGCTGAACTTTGATTTGTATCAGTCTGTCAGGACTTCTTCTTTTTTATATATACGTATCCAAAAATGATACTTCAACTTTCGATGTTCACGTATTAAGGGTCGGCTCTAGCTGTCGGCCATGTTGGCTGACCAATTTTAAATTTAAATCCAAATTTTTCCTTTATTTTTGATCGGAAAATTATAATTGATATGTCATTTTAAAGCTATGGTCAATATGCATGCAAATGGCTTTTTAAAAACTAAGAAAAATATTTTGTTTAATATTTATTAACAATTTAAAACATTGATTTTTAATATTTTTTTATGTTGTCACTATTAATTATAGCGAAAAACTACCAAGCCATTCGCCTGAAGAATTTCGTCCCCAAGATTTTGGTATTTTTTTTAAAACGCTATTTGAACAATTGTGGGTTTTAAATGGATTTAGGCTGAGCAATGTCCGTGTAACCTACCGCTGCTATAGGGTGATTTTAGATATTTTTTACGTTGTAACTACTAATTATAACGAAAAATTACCAAGCCATTCGGATAAAGAATTTTGTACCCAAGAGTATGGTATTTTTTAAAAAACGCTATTTGAATAATTGCGGGTTTTAAATGGATTTATAATGAGCAATGTCCGCGTAACTAGAGACCTTGCGCGTAACCTACCGCCGTTATAGGGAGTCGCAGGATGCTTTCTGTTTTACTAGAGCCGACCCTGAGCTGATTTTACTAGAGCTGATTTCAAAATTTGAAGCAATTATTTTTGTATTTCTAGTTTTTAGGTTAGGGTTTTAAAGTATAGACCTGAGCCTTGCTGGTTCTTTTAACCATTATTATAACTTTTGTTATAAAATATAAGAAATAATTTAATTTAAACATTTAACATTATTTACCATCTTAGTTTTGAGGTTATTATTAATCCTACACCTTTATTATAAAGAAAACATAACATGACTATGTGTGTAGAAGGTTCCAACTGAGTTAGCGTGCGGAGCACGCAGGGGTTTCTCCTAGTAATATATAAAGAAAACAAACTGGTACAGAAAGGCAAATAAAATAATTGCAATATCTGATTTTATAATATTATATCTTAAATTTGTATACATTAATACTATATCTTATCTTCTAAAGCGAGAGATAATTGTTTGTCTGCTAAATGGATCTGGAATCTCCGTCTAAGGATTTTTGATTTTTTGATTTTATATTAGGCTTTTGGCCACGAGAAATCGATTGGAAATGGTCACCAGTCTGGGAAAATTCGTTTTCTACGTCTTTTTATTAAATTAAAAAGTGAAATTTGTCCATTTTAAACAATACAAAGCACAGCTGATGCAAATGTTTTCAATGCCATTACAATAATCATCTGCTTTCTTTTAAACTGTATAAATTTTATTAGAGGTAAGCCTAATGTTGTATCTATTTATAGTTACCATGGCAACGAATACATAATAAACATACCCTTTATTTAGTTGTTTAATGTTATAGGCCTAACCTAAACGATGTTCACGGAAATTTGCAATAATAGTAGTGATTGACGTGAGCGAACTAGGCCCTAGGAATAAATCGATATTGAAATAATACTTTAATTTAGGCCTGACTTATTTCTGAGGCATAGCGTTGAGATTAAGGTTAATCCTTTAAACTGTATTTTTATTACAGGTAAGCCTAATGTTGTATATACCCTTTATTTAGTTGTTTAATGTTATAGGCCTAACCTCAAAACTCAAAAATCTAATATTTATTATTGAAATCATAGCCCTGCTTATAATCGAGCTTTAGCTCGGTCTCCAGGTACTTATAGTATAAAAAAGCTGTAGAAACAAGTTTTTAACCTCTATGGTCATACGTATTCCCATTCTTAAATTATATGTGACGCCATCTTTTTTTCAGTTCAGTTCAGATCAGATCAGCTGTTTCTGTTCACATTTTCCTTATTCAGGCTGTGAAGGTGAGTTATATTTTTAAAATTTTTTACCGATTATTGTTGCATTAGATAAACAATTATTAGTTAATTTTAAGATTCAAATGTTTGTCAGTATCGCAAGAGTAGTTTCTTTCTTAATAAAATAATAAATTAATTTGTTCTATGATTTTTAAAAGTTATTAACCTGATCTAGCCTAGGATAGGCCTAGGCTGGGCTGGATAATAATTTTCACTCTTTGTACATAGGCTATTAGAATTTAAACCAATTAGCTAATATTATATTTTTTTACAGTGCAATTGAGGTTTAAAAATATTCTGTATTTATATTTTAGTAGCCATAAGAAAAGTTATAGTTTTCTCCTCAAGGTCGTTTTCGTTGTGAAGTAGGGGTAAAGCCTAGGTCTTATGTTTATTTTTCATAATGCTTCTCATTTTACTAGTAATACAAACTGTATATATTGCTGTGAGGTTTCAGACTATGTTGTTTAGTACTTAGACAAAGTATATCTGACTTCATTATGTCGCAAATTTACTATTCGACCCTAGGGCGTAACTTTACTATTCGACTCTAGGCTAATGTTTTTTGCAGACAACGACGTTGTTTTACATTCTACTGTTAAATGTTGAATTCAGGTAAACATACTGTGACTAAATAGGTTAGGTTTATTTTATTATTATTTTTGCATTTCTGTTAGCTCTAGGTTAGCCCAGAGTTGAACAGTACAGTTGTATAGACCCTAGGCTATATATATAGAATACTAACGGTAGGGTTGATGCGCATCTAGGCCTATTCTTGATGTCATCGGTGCCCACTGCTAAGAGAAATGAAAATCAGCTGTTTATTATTGATTGCAGTCGTTTTTAGTATGTATCAAAAACGTATATATAGGCCTACTTTGTAAACAAAATTTTACAATACATTTTTAAAACGTACATATCTTTTGATAGGCTATATATATATTTGATTTTAATTATTAAAAAAGATTTTTATTCACAATAAAGGTAAAAATTTACTTTAACTTGTCAATCGATTTCTAAGGGAATTTGATATTAAACATGAAAGAACACACCTAACTGATAGTAGAAACAACAAAAATTTGCCCGGCAAATAATATTTGTAGGAGTTATATGAAAGAAATAAAACTTGAAATTGTATAGGTTAAGTTTCGACTTTTCCGCGATATTTGACGTAATTATAACAAAATAAATCACTTCACATACACCAAACATGTAAGAATTAAATAAACTAAACAATATGAACCCCAAAAGTATCCACGAAGCAAGAAAATGTGAAAATAATGTAACAAACATAATTATGTAAACAAATGCATCAAACAATAGGAAGTACCGTTTAACTGCGTATTTAAAATGGAAATTAATCAACGTTGCCAAATCGAACAATAGGTTATTGTACTAATTAAGGTGTGTATAAATCAAGGTAACTAGATAGTAAAGGTTGCCTCATTTGAGAAATAATATTTCGTCGTATTATCACTTTATATAATTAGAATAAAAAAAAAACTAGAGGACTTACCTAAACTGTTTAGTCACAGTATTTTGCCGATAACAGTATGATTATAATATTTGTATAATTATAATATTTCGTCGTATTATCACTTTATATAATTAGAATAAAAAAAAAACTAGAGGACTTACCGGTACCTAAACTGTTTAGTTACAGTATTTTTCCGATAACAGTATGATTATAATATTTGTATAATTATAATATTTGATCGTCGTATTATCACTTTATATAATTGGAATAAAAAAAAACTAGAGGACTTACCTGAACTGTTTAGTCACAGTATTTTTCCGATAACAGTATGATTATAATATTTGTATAATTATAATATTTCGTCGTATTATCACATTATTTATAATTCGAATGAGTTGCCTAAACTGTTCGTTTCAAAACAACAAGAACAATCCGGCAACGCTGGTAGATCGGTGAGAAAAACATGTCGGCACTTTACAATGTAATTCTCCATAAGGAACTTTTTATTTGAAAGTTTTTAATGTTTTTAATGTTGTACGTGTTGAAGATGGTTAAATATTGGTTTCCCGGCATCAGTGAAGTGTATAAATACTATATTCATTAAGAAAAAAGTTCAGGTTTGTGTGTTTATAGTAGTTTTGATTGACAAGTTAAAGGAAACAAATACCAAATTCTCTATAACTTATTATATTCATAAGCTAAATACATAATACAAATAAATTTCAAATAGGCCTAGGCTAATACAAAATAAAAATATTGTTCACCATTTGTCGAATTTGAAATAGTAATTTTTATATAGGCCTAGGCCTAATCATTAAAGGTATTAAAACTTGTTGTAACATTCTGATTTTTTTATATTATTATTATAGTATGTTTTCTATCTAGTGGTTCAAATTTTATTAAAATCGGTTGAATATTTTTTAAGTTATTCAATTTTTACATAAGGCTCTCCATGAGAAGCTTATGGAGCTTATGAGAAACTGGGCACCGATGATGTCACGAGTTAAACTGCGCATCCACGCGTGAACCCTAACGTTAGCATTCTATATACCGTGGGCTATCCTATAGCAAGTAAAAAATTACTTTAACTTGTCAATCGATTTTTAAGGGAATTTGATATATGCCTAATATGAAAGAACACGTCTAACTGATTGTAAAACAACAAAAATTTTCCCTGGAAATAATATTTAGCCTATAGGAATTATGAAAGAAATAAAACTTGAAATTATATAGGTTAAGTTTCGACTTTTCCGCAATATTTTACGTAATTATAACAAAATAAATCACTTCACACTTCACATAGCCTACACCAAAAACGTAAGAAATAAATAAACTAAACAATATTAATCACAAAAGTACCCAAAAGCAAGAAAATTAAAAAATAATGTAACAAAACGTTCATAACGAAAACAATAACATGAAAAATAGAAACTACAATATAACTACAATATAGTTACCGGTATATAACTGCGCAATTATAATGGAATTTCATCAACGTTGCCAAATCGAACAATAGGTAGGTTATTGTAGGCCTACTGAATGGGGTGTGTATAAAATCGAACAATAGGTAGGTTATTGTAGGCCTACTTAATGGGGTGTGTATAAATCTGTGACCTGTGGACTAGTAAACGGGTGACTGCAGCATTGAATCTCATTGGTTCCGTAATAAACCTATAAAAAAGGTTCTAACCTAGGCTTACAGTATTTAGTGACAGTATGTTTACTTTTTACTTACTCTGGCCAATAACAGTATGATTATATTTCGTTATTATCAAAATTATAGAATGAAAACATAAAAAACCTAAAAGATTCTAACCAGTAGCCTACTATTTAGTCACAGTAGGCCTATGTTTACTTTTTACTTAATCTGGCAGATAACAGTACATGATTATATTTCGTTATTATCATATTATATAGAATAATTAAAATTAAAAAAAACCAAAAAGGTTCTAACCTATAGTATTTAGTCACAGTAGGCTATGTTTACTTTTTACTTACTCTGGCCGATAACAGTATGATTAATATAAATTGTTATTATCACATTATATAATTTAAAAAAAAACCTAAAATGTTCTAACCTATAGTATTTAGTCATAGGCCTAGTATGTTTCTATACTACGGCTAAACTGTTTGTTTCTACAAAAAAAAAAGAACAAGACAAATCTGGCAACTCTGGGAGAACGCTGAAAAAAACATGTTGGCTCTTTACAATGTAAATAACGAACATTTGATTTGAAAGTTTTTAATATTGTAGGCCTACGTGTTGAAGATGGTTAAATATTGCTTTCCCCGCATCAGTGAAGTGTATAAATACTACTGTATATATTTATAAAGAAAAAAGTTAAGGTTTGTGTATTTATAGTAGGCCTAGTTTCGATTGACACGCTAAAGTTATTAAATACCCAGTAGAATGTAAAACAACGTCGTCTGCAAAAATATTAGGCTAGAATCGAATAGTAAACTTACACCCTGCATTAAATTATACACCTTCTAACTTACAGTTGCCAGTCGCAGTGTGATTTCAGTTTGTAAACATGAAAGTTCGCATTAGGTTAGGTGGCTTATTCTACTGTAATTTCACCTGTAGGCGTATTTATTGTCAGTATCATTCGGTGCAGTTATTATTAATCCTTACTCAGGTTATGGTGTTCAAAATTTTGAATTCAAATTTAACTAACCTTAATTTTATTGGTATAAATTATGTTTGAAGACGACGATCTTTTTTTAGGTAATAGAGTAGTGCTGCCAACCTAAGCACATTCTACTATTGATTGTTGAATGCAGCTTGTTAACATACTGTAACTAAAGACTATAGGCCTAAGTTTGAACTTCAGGCTATATTTTTTTAATGCTTGCATTTCTGGGCGCAAATTCACTATTCGACTCTCGGCTGACCTACGGCAACAGAAATGCAAGAATAATAATAATAAAAAAAAAACAAATTGCTTAAAGTTCTAACTTGTAGTCTTTAGTCACAGGATGTTTACCTGTATTTAAAACAACGTCATCCTCTGCAAAAATATCAGCCGAGGGTCGAATAGTAAATTTACACCCATTTCTGTTACCTTATACAAAACTACTTGATTCAAATTTAACTATTCTTAATTTTACTGACGTAAATTATGTTTGAAGATGACCTTTGTTTTAAGGTAGGCCTAATAGAGTAATGCCTGCCAACCTAAGCACATTCTACTATTGGATGATGAATGCAGGTTGTAAACTACTGTGACACTGTGACTAAAGACTTAAAGTTTGTTTGAACTTCAGGCTATATTTTTTTAATGCTTGCATTTCTGTTATACAAAACAACTTAATTGATGTTAAGTTATATTTTCTTCAAGTAAAACAATGTAATAGTCTATGAAACTTTTTAAATTTCTGAATGAATGTATTGCAAAGGTTCTATTCTTTGCAGACAACTAAATTTGGTTACCCTGTAAGACCAATTTATAGTTATTGTATTTATTAATATATTTAGATAGACAATGTTGTAAATGAAAATAATATGATGTTAGTAGGGTATCATGAAAT
>JAGFPH010001569.1:205481-219936 GCA_018207615.1 Philaenus spumarius
TGGTAAAAACACTGGACCAATAAAATTATCCCCAATAATACCCACCCAAACATTCAATGAAAAGTTATGCTGGAACCTCGACTGCACTATTGTATGAGGATTCTCGTCCGCCCATTGGTGGGTGTTATGGAAGTTCAAGATTCCATTTCGGTTGAACCCAGCTTCATCTGTAAAAAGTACTGAAGACAGGAACTGCGCACTCCTAGTACATTTATTTTCTATCTGTTGACTAAAATGCAGTCTGTTTGGGTAGTCTTCTTCTAAAAGAGCTTGAACCCGTTGGAAATGGTAAGGATAAAGTAGATTGCTTTTCAAAATCCTCCATACCGTTGAGTGGTCAGCTCCCTCGGCAGATGCAATTCTTCTTGTGCTTGAGGAAGGACGTCTTCAACAGCTTGCAACACTCTTTCTTCCAAATCCAACGTTCTTGTTGTTCGAGGTCTACCTCGACCTAAAGGCGGAGCGATAAATGAACCATACTATACTGTGTGAGGCGGTCGTGCACTTTTAAGAACATATTTTCACTAGGCAGTCGGCGATTTGGAAAAAGTTCAGAGTACAAACGTCGAGCTAGCGCTCGATTACAATCTGCCAGTCCATACATTAAGTGAATATCAGCTAGTTCCGCGTTTGTAAAATCCACTGGTATTATGAGCTAGTTTCGTTAATGTCAAAGCAGCAATTGGATGTGAACAAAACACAGCAATAAAGCAGGTCATACACGGTCCGATTTGTAGGACGACCGAGTTGGACTGCAAGTTGGATGCGTTTCACCACTCACGATCCAACTAACCATCCAACTTACGATCCAACTTACGTTTCCAATTAACATTAACAGCTGATTTTAAACTTTGAAGCCATTATTTTTACTTTTCTAAATCTTAGGTTATATTTTATTAAAATGTAGACCTGAGCATTGCTGGTTATTTTAACCTTTATTATTTATAACTGATGTTATAATATAAAATATAATTTCATTTTGGACATTTACGATCTTAGTTTTAGGTTAGGCCTATTATTAATCCTACATCTATATTATAAATAAAATATAACATAATTATGTGTATAGAAAGTTCCAACAGGTTTGGCGTGCGGAGCACGCTGGGGTATCCCTAGTAATAAATTAAAAATATACACATTGATTTACATTATTCAAAACGTTCTCAAATTTTCAACTCCACGACAAGAAATCATTCCAATTCAGTCTTATTTCCTTGTAGGCCTACATAGTGGTAGTTGTATAAAAATGTACAGCAATTACTATATGCAAATAATTAGACTAAACAATTCCCTATATTTTGTCAGTATACTTACAATCACTTATATTTTTAAATATAGTAGACAACCGCCTATATTTTTTTCATTATAGAAAACAATCCCTATATATTTTCAGTATAGTAGACAATCGCCTACATTTTTCTATATAGTAGACAATCGCCAATATTTGTTCAGTTTACTAAATAATCACCTTTATTTTTTCATTATACTAAACAATCTACTATATTTTGTCAGTATACTTTCAATCGCCTACATTTTTCAGTATACTAAACAATCACCTATATTTTTAAATATAATAGACAACTGCCTAGTTTTGTTTAGTGTAGTAAACATTCACCTATGTTTTTCAATAGGTTAAGAAATTATTTTTGAACTATTGTGACTCGAAGATGCTCAAAAACATGTCAGTTTGCATAAATTGCATCACTTGTGTTCACAAACACCTATTCTCCCGATACAATTCAATAAATTCCCAAAACCCTTTATTATCCATTATTATAGAAGTAAACATGTACAAAGTATAGGGGAAAAGGGAAGATCAAACATCAACAAGGAGAAAGTTTAAAATGACAATCGGACGATCACCCCATTCACAGTCCGACTCCGTCGGAAGTTGGAAGTCGGATCATCTTGTAGTCTGGTCTGGGACTCCGATTTGTACGATTATCCAACTCGTCGTCCATCAAGCCCATTCACGCTCCTACATCGGATCCTACATCGGACATCGGACATTGAATCGGACTACAAATCGGACCGTGTATGGCCTGCTTTAGATATGTGACAGGACAACAATGGATTTGTTATAACAGCTGATTAAATGCATATCAGCTGTTAATGTGGAGTGAAAAGGAGACATAAAATGAATCAAGATTCATTAGTACTTTTAAGTGGAATACTGAGTTTGTCTTGGTTACTAAATAGTAGAAAAATAATTTAAAACAATATTTTTTTATTATTTATTTTAAATTTATTAAATGTAATGTAATAATTTATGTAATGTAATTAATTAGTTTCAGTCTAAATTATTAAAATAAACACAGCTTCTTTATTTATGAACCGATTTTAATAATTCATGTTTTGTTGGTTTTTTATTAATAAATACTAAAAATTTTGTTTCTTGCAAAAATTTGATTTTAGTACCGGTTTTCGTGAAATTTGACATTAAAAAATTCAAATGGCCGCCATTTTGAAATTTAGAAAGTTAAAAAAATATTTTTTTTTACAAATGTTACTTACTTTAGTGCAAAATACTTTTGCCAAGTTTCGTAAAAATATCTCAAAGGGTTTTTGAAATAATAAATATTTTCCCAAAGTACGAAATGGCGGATTACTGCTAAACTAAGCCGAAATCGAAAAAATTGTATACTACATTTTCGACTTATTTTTGCATGTAAAATCTGAATCTGCATAGCTCGCTACAAAAATAACTAAACAATTGGTTAAATTTAAAAAAAATGGTTTTAGGCTAATTTTGGTTGTTGTACACAATTACCAAGAAATTATGTTTTTAGTTTTTTGCCTATAAATCGGTTATTCTTTGACCTGCTGAAAATACAAAAAAAACATTGTGTCTGTCGTTAAAAAAGGAAAATATTTTGTCTCTTGTACATTTTTTGTAAAGTTAACGGTTTTCAAGATATTCCACGTTAAAAATTTGTAACGGCCGCCATTTTGAAATCTATAAAAATAAATTCTTTGTGTTTGGTACACTTGTTAATCGTAAGATATAAAATGCTTATTCCAAATTTAAACTCGATATCTTTTCTATTTCCAGAGTTACTGTGAGTTGTTGTAAAAAAACAAAATGGCGGTTTACGGCTAAACTAAGCAGAAATCGAAAAAATGTTACTCTATATTTTAGACTTATTTTTGTATGTAGAATCAGGTCCTGTATAGCCCATCACACATTTTTGTGACACCCCGTATATTATTATACAGGGTGTTTCACGGGAACCCTGACAAACTTCAGGAAATGGTTCCTTGTATCAAGGGAAGAAAAAAATGTTATATAAACATAGGTCCCAAACCCATTTTTTCGTACTTATAGCGGAAAATTGTTTTTTTCCAGATTTCCATGTAGTTCTAGTGTTTTTTTTACCTCTAGACAAAAATTGAGTAGAGATATTGTGTTAAAACTTATACTGGTAGTTGGAGCAGAAAATTCTGCAGACATACCATTGCTTTTTAGTCAGAAAATAACAATAATTATTCGGTGGTTGCCTTCCAAATTGTAAAATTAATTTAAAAAATTAAAGCTTAAAAAATGTTTTTTTATTTCACAAGCTTTTATGTGAAAACTACTTGACAACTTGGTCTGCAACCTTACCTAAAGTTGTCAAATTTTATGTAGAATAACATGTTTTGTTTGATTTTTCAATATAAAATTGGTAACAGAAGTAATTGCTATGCATATGTAAAAAGTGTATTGGCCTTATTTTCTAAATCCAACTACTCCCTTAGTGTTATTTAATATTACTATTAATTAACACATGGTTTCAAGCTGGGTATACAATCACTAATCAGCTGTCTTTAGTCAGCTGATTGACCCCATTGTTGACAGTTTTTATTTGTTAACAATATTTTAGCACTAGCCTTCTTTACAGTAACAATCATTTCAAAATATGTTTACTAATAGTGAGTACGCTGATATGCACTTCGTGTACGGCTTTTGTAATGGAAGTTCAAGAGCAGCTGTTGTTGAGTATGGCAGAAGATTCCCCAACAGGCATGTACCTAACAGGCAAGTATTTACGGACATACATAACCGTTTGAGTGAGACAGGTTCTTTTAATAAACGTAAACCTGGTAATGTTATTCAAACACCAGTTGAGGCGGAAGAAAACATTCTGGATTCTGTTCAACGAAGCCCAGGTACTAGCGTAAGGAGGCTTTCAACACAACACATTGTATCTTCTACTCAGGCATGGAGAATTTTAAATAATGAAGGTTTGTACCCTTATCATCTACAGAAAGTCCAGGCTCTTCACCTCGGCGATAATATTAGGAGGGCTGTGTTTTGTCGTTGGATTGCAGCTAATCGTCGGTTGGTTAAGTTAATACTCTTTACAGACGAGGCTCAATTTACCCGGAATGGTATTAACAATTGGAAAAACACTCACATATGGGCTGAAGAAAATCCACATGCTACAGTAGAAACAAACTTTCAATGAAGATTTTCAGTCAATGTTTGGTGCGGACTTATTAATGACAAACTTATAGGCCCTTACATTATAGATGGGGTGTTAAATGGTGTAACGTATTTACAGTTTTTACAATTCGTACTTCCTGAGCTTCTTGAGGACATCCCTCTCCAAATCAGAGGAACTATGTTTTACCAGCATGACGAAGCGCCTCCGCATGTATCTCGTCATGTGACTCGGTTCTTACATAACCGTTTTGGTGAAAGAATAATTGCTCACCATGGACCAGTACGTTGGCCACCCAGGTCACCAGACCTTACCCCGATGGACTTCTTCCTGTGGGGATATATGAAAATGGAAGTTTACAAAACAAAACCGCAAACAAGACAGGAGCTGCTAGAAAGAAACTTCAATGTTGCACGAACAATCAAAGACAATCCTAAAATGGTACAAAGAACAACATCTTCCGTGCTGCAGCGAGCTCGACTTTGCCGAGACCACAACGGGGGACACTTCGAAAACGTTTTAAGATAATTAATATTCGGTTTATCTTAATTTGTAAAATTTTAAATTACTATTATCTATGTAGGCCTACAATTTAAATTACTGTAAGTAAATTTGGAGATGCTTAATTAAACATGTTGTTTTACCTTTTCATTTCGATTGTTATGGTGAAAAATTGGTAGACAGTTAATAGGCAAAGCTATGCAGATTTTGTTTAAATGAATTTTCTTCATATTTTATATTATAAAAACCCACACTGAATGATATTGGATGTTAAAAACAAACTTATTTAAAAAGGAAAAATTTTAGAGTACATCTCTAAAATGTTATTTGTATTTTGTATTACAATACTTTACAAAATCATAAAAATCCGGCTGAAACTGCTTATAAAACTAAGGAAGTTGTGATAGTCAAGTAGTTTTCACATAAAAGCTTGTGAAATAAAAAAAAAAAAATTTAAGCTTTAATTTGTTTAATTAATTTTACAATTTGGAAGGCAACCACCGAATAATTATTGTTATTTTCTGACTAAAAAGCAATGGTATGTCTGCAGAATTTTCTGCTCCAACTACCAGTATAAGTTTTAACACAATATCTCTACTCAAATTTTATCTAGAGATAAAAAAACACTAGAACTACATGGAAATCTGGAAAAAAACAATTTTCAGCTATAAGTACGAAAAAATGGGTTTGGGACCTATGATTATATAACATTTTTTTCTTCCCTTGATACAAGGAACCATTTCCTGAAGTTTGTCAGGGTTCCCGTGAAACACCCTGTATATCAAAATAAAGATAAAATACGGTAGGCTACTATCTTTTAATCACTTTTTATTTCATATAGATATATCAAATTATTTAGAAGTTATTAATATATTATAATGAAGAAATTAATAATCAAAGATGTATGAATGTTTCCGAAGTTAAACAAAGGGGTTCTTTAAATTTGTATAAATGATTATATTGATGATAAAAGGTTGCATTTATATTAATTTTATAATTTCAAAGCAAATCTTGTAACCTTTTACATTCCATTGTGTTTATTATAGCCTACATTTAGTTGTATAACTCTTAAAAAAAAATCACCTTCAAAAGAAATTATATTATTGATTGAAATTGTAATCATAACCCCAAAGTATAATCTACGCTAGGTTTTGTTTAAGTATTACAGATGATGAGTGGAATCAGCTGTTATATTGTTACTCACATACACTCGTTTTATAGGAGTTGATTGCAAAAACAACTCCATTCGTACCATTGTTGATCCTTTTGTCTATTCTGAGGATGACAAGAACATGGGCGTACAAAAATGCCAAGTCTTGTTTATTTTAAAAAATAGTAAGATGCAATGTAATAAACAAAAATATTTTTCTTTTTTCTTTAATTGCTGGTTTTAATGTCTTTTAATTAAAAAATGTTGAAACCAGCTGAGTTACAATAATGAATCTCAATATAAAACAACAGTAGCACCATTGTACCAATACTTAGTTCAGTTTGTAGTCATTTTTTGTAAAGAATTTTGTTTTAACTCATGCAGAGTATAACGAAATTCGATAGACTGTTCTACCCTTCGTTCTATCAAGTTTTTAGCTCTTTTTATCCAAGAATCAATACTCTGAAGTTTCTAAGCAGTGTTCAGAAAAACCCTACAAGTTAAATCTATAAAATATAGAGGGTGCAAAGGTAGGTAAATAGTTGAAATGTAAAAACAATTACGCTCTGTATGAATGTGCAAATAAAAGAAACTGCATCTTTACATCATTCGAAGGAGCTGTTGAACAAGGTGAACCCGATCTGTATAATCCTTTGGGTGATGTAAAGAAGCAGTTATCACATCTAACTTACAATATTTTACCTACAGTAACCCCATTTTTAGAATATGGAAAGAACAAATTACTTTTGTTAGTAGAATTCAGAAGTAAATGTTAGTCTGTGAATCATAATAATAAAATTTTGTTTAATAGTAATTAAATTAATCGGCTTCAACAAACATCAGCTGTTCTAAGAGACTGTTTGAAGCGTGACGTAATCATAACTTATGGACTCTTTAAATCACTAGATATGTAAAGTAGATCAGTCCTGGGTACACATGGGATTAGGTAAAATCAGAATTGCAATTATAAACAATCTCTTCAGGGTTCACACAATCCTGCAGTCTAGTTTTTACACTCAAGCACACTATTTCACAAAGTTCTTTATTTTCATTGATTTCATGGCAGCTCTCTTATGAATTGAATCATGCTATCAATATCCTGTAGTTTTCTTGAAATTACTTTATCTTTATAATAACACCCTAAAAGAGAAGAAATCCATTAGAGTTAGATCGCTATGTCTTGGTGGCAATTCAATTGACCTTGTCGACCTATCCATGAATTAGGAAATTTTGGTGAAGTAAGTCACGCACAGTTAGACCATAGTTTGCAGGGGCGCCATCTTACTGAAAATAGATTTGCCATCTCGTTCTTCATATGAAATTACTTAAAAATTGTAGACGACGATCCGAATTGTCCTCTAATAATCCGTGCACTAATCTTGGCAGATTAGTTTAAATTTTCAAACCTAAATGTTGCAACAAACAACTCAATGCTCAACTCACTAGACCCTCTCTTTTTTTGGGCTTTGAACAAATGTCTGATCAAATAACATTTTATTTGCTTGCAGGAGTAGTAAGGGTGACTGGTCCACTCTTTGGTCGCCATCTCTCTACCATTACAGATGGCCTCAGTCTGTTCAAATTTATCATGTATTCTGTTAATGGTTAGCTTAGCTTTTTTAGGCATATCAAATTGTTCGCACCATTTCTTTCAAACATTTTCAGAATTCTCGGTCTTCCAGTACTCTTTTAAAATCTACTTTCGTCGGTTGTCGGTTAAATTACCAACCATAATGTCGCAAGAAAATCACTGAAACAACAACAAGGAGTGGAAATTTGATTGAAATAATAGATAGTTATAGACAGCTGTTTATATCAGCTGTTAAGCAAAATAAAACTAATGCGAAACATAAGTAACTGTGTATCCCTACCTACTTTTGCACCCTCAGTGTATTTTTCCTTTTGAAATGGCTTTAGGGTCTCACAAAGAACCTTGTTTTATTTTACTTTACATACACAACCCAATACATCATTTAGAAAATAAATTTATTTCAATTTGAAATTCACAAAATTATTGTCAGAAGTAAATTTTAATAATACAGAACCTAAGAAACAAGATTATAAAAAAAAATTATAAAACGGTTGACCCTAAAGGCCATCCATGTAACTTTCCGCTAAGTTTAATTACAACAAACACTATTTTTGGAAAATTTGAACTGCCATAACTTTTGAATGAATCAACCGATTTTTATGCGATTTGCGGCAATCGATGCAGTTTTTTAAGTCCATTGAAAGAATCAACAACAAAAATTTTTCAGATGAAAAGTTTCGGAGAAATTGAGGGAAAACACTTTTTTTTATTTTCTTTCGTTCACGATATCTCGCGAATGAATCAACCGATTTTTATGCGATTTGCGGCAATCGATGCAGTTTTTCGAGTCCATTGAAAGAATCGACAACAAAAATTTTTCTGATGAAAAATTTCGGAGAAATTTAGAAAAAACACTTTTTTTTATTTTCTTTCGTTCACGATATCTCACAAACGAATTAACTGATTTTGACCGGACTGGTAGCGATCGACGTCGCTTTTCAAGGTTGAAAGCTGATTAGATTTTGGAATTGATCGGTAAAGCCGTTTAAAAGTTATTCCAAAAAAACCTGATTTGAAAAAATTGTATTTCTTAGTTTTTTCGAAATTTCTTAGAACCTACCGGTCCGAATTAGTTGAAATTTTCAGGAAATCTAAGTTTGATGAAACTCTTTAGAACGCCGTCTGGTAGGATCCAATCGGTTAAGCCGTTCAAAAGTTATAAGCGGGTCACATACTTACATACACACACACACACATACAGACAGGGTGACACCCTCTCGGGAGTGGTCAGGAAAGATTCCTAGGACCTCAAAACGTCGAGATCTGATGAATACTCGATTTTCGAAGAACGGGGTAAACCAATAACTTCCCGATTTTATAAAATTTTCAATCTTCTTAGCGGGAAGTTAAAAAGGTATACTGGATTATAAAAATATCAGGGAACATAATAATTATATTTCACTCATAGTTTCCACTTCACAAGCTGACATCAGCGACACAGCTGCGCGATTGAATTATTATATTTTGCCATGAAGAATTTCCCCAGAGTGCATTTCCATATCTAACAATTAATGCTGATGCACAAGACAATATGTTAGGCTATGTGAAGTAATGACAATTAAATTAAAGGGGCTTTTAAATCAACCTAATTCTACTATGGGCCTAAATGACAAATTGAATTTTGTAAAAAATTATTATTTCAATGTATCCGAATAAAATGTTTATAAAAATTCATGTATTTTTACATCTGGCCAGATAGTATTTTGGTGTGATCATCCAAGCGTTTATTTGGGGAGATACATATTTTGTATTTACATGTTTTAATTTGATATGCAAAGATTAAAGATGCAGGTTTCCATTACTATAGGTACATTTGGACTACAAACAAAATTCCTCATCATAATATTAGTAGGCCTATCGGTTTTTGTAATAAGGCATTAATTTACAACAGTATTTGAAGTACCGGCAGTAGTCCTATAATTTGTTTACGAAGTCTAAATAATTTCAAAAGGTGAAAATGTTATTCCATGTGTAGGCCTAATGGTGTGACATCATACTACTTATAGCCCAGTCGGTGTAGGTTACAACTACCAGTAATTTGCAATACGGCTGATTTTTTTTTATAAGTACCTTAAAGTATGTAGATTACCATAAAAAAAGTTTACCAGTCTATCGATTTCCCAAAGTCGAAACAAAATCTATTATCATTTTTTTTTCGATTATCCTTAATATTTCAAGCTGGGATGAAGATAGAGAAAAATAAAAAAATACCACCGTGTAGGGGAGGTATTTTTCAACAAAAAAGGTCATATGTATTTATTTCGTCCGAGCAATGGTTTGTCTGGAAAAAATTCGATAATGCAGGTATGTATTTTGCAGCAGGGGAAATCACTAAAAGGGGACATCTTATTCATATATGAAGCTGGCTCATTCTAAATTGGCCGAATTTTAATATATCGAATTGAAACTTGACGTAGGAGTTAAAATATATATTTTAAACATTTATGCAGAGACTCAGCTTGTTATCTTGAAAATTACCCGATATAGAGCCACTTGACTTATCAATGGGTTTCTCGATTTTAGGAGTACCGGACCCACCAATTTATTTTAAACAGCTCCAGTTTAAGGCCCGCGCACACCGAACGCGGGAGGCGGGAGCGACGCGAATTTTCTAATTCCTAGAAATTTAGTCGCGGGAACTGTTCGCGCGGGATCTTAGGTGGCGCACACACAACGCGGGAAGTTTCGCGGCGAACTCAGTCGGTAAGGTGACAGTGTTGTGGTCAGTTGTACTTACCTTCTCATCGTTCGTCGCTCGCCATGTCATCTGATGAAGAAGACTTACTTCTTACTTACTTCTTCTTTCAAGCTTCCGGCTTCAGGTAATGCCGACGACTCGGTGTCCGTGGTAAACCGCAGCTGCCAATGCCCAGTACGCTTTCTTTTATAGTATAACTTTCATGGGGTTTGGAATGCCTTTTAGTGCTGTTAGAAGGGCCGTCCTGGATGTGTTTTCGTTCGAGCATTCGAGTAGTACGTGCTTCAGCGTTTCCTCCTCCATTCCACAGATATTGCAGGTTTCGGAATCGACTAGTCGGAATCTTTTCAGATAGGTGTTCGTTATGATATGGCCGACTCTAGCTCTCGTAATGAAGGTCGCAATGTGGCGACTGACACCTCTGTACCAGTTTGCAGGCGTCGGAGCTTTTTGAATTTCGAATAAGGATCTTCCGACAGTGTCGGTGCTCCATCTCTGTATCCATTCATCTGTTATTGATTTGCAGATTATAATTTTGAATTTGTTTAGTGATAGTTTTGGTGGCATGTCGGGGCCCATTTTTGTGGCACGTTTTGCTATTTTGTCTGCCAGCTCGTTGCCGCTTATTCCGCAATGAGATGGAACCCACTGGAAGACGATATTTTTTCCTCTTTTCTTCAGAGCATGGAGTATAGTTTTCATCTCAGATATTCGAAAGTAATAGTCACTGGGTGAATTCATTTGTAAGCCTTCAAGGGCCGATTTAGAGTCGGTGAGTATGCAAACGTCTTGATCTGATGAAGAAGAGGCTTTGTTGCTGTTCGCCTTGGCTGAGGATGAAATTCATAAGAAGACGTGGGTACACGCTGTAATTAAGGAAAGAGAACAGTATGGGGAATATCACACCCTGATGTCGCATCTCCGAATGGATGAAAAAAGGTTTTACATTTACTTTCGTATGACACCAACCTGCTTTGATGAACTACTTGGCTTAATCAGCGATGATATTGAGAAGAAAGACACGAACTACCGAAAATCTATCTGCCCCGAGGAACTAAATTACGAAACTTTTTTAGGCTTACGAAAAAATTCCAAAACATGTTTACAATTAGTTATGAAGGCCTAAAATTTAACTTTTTCCTTTAGTTACTGAACGTTTTTATTTTTTTTGTTTCTTGAGCTAATAACTTTTACAATTTTACATCAATAATTTGTTTAATTGCATATATGAATTCTTTAAACTTTTCTCTACAGAAAAGGTACAGAACACTTTTGGATTGGGATAGAATTACTATTTTTGGCGAATTATTAAAAATATGTACCAGTGAGTAGCTGTGTACATTTAATTCATTGATCAAAACAATTAGAATTACAATCAAGAGTAAACACTTTCAACCTACAAAATACAAAAGCCCCATCACTGAACACATACCAAGGTGAATCCAAGGGGATGTTAAAATGTAAATGAAACCAAAAGAAATAGCTGTCAACACGTACTCACCAGGTACCTTCAACTCTTTCCCAATCTCGTCCCAAATCCGGTCTTTCTTCTTGATGTTTTTTTAGTCCTTATTATTTAAGTCATAAAGGACTGGATACGTGTACACACACTCTAATAACATTTCTGTTAAATTACTCATAGTTACTCTAAACACACGTCTACACAATCAAAGCACAAAGCACTGCCTACCGAGTACGAGTAGACACCTGTTGTGTGACTAGTGTCTGTACGGTTCCCGCGCTATTCGAGCGGGAAAACGCTGCATGCAGCGAACCAGGCGGGACGACGCTGCGTAACGATCCCGCGCGAACGATTCGCGTTTGGTGTGCGCTCTCTCATATCCCGCCGTTGTTTTACAGTCCCGCGCGGGAACTTCCTAGAACTAACTTCGCTTCGATCCCGCTTCCCGCATTTGGTGTGCGCGGGCCTTTAGAAAATTTTCAAAATATCAACCTGAAAGTTTTTTTACAAGTTAAATATATAGATTCAAACAAGATCAAGGAGTATAAACCTTTTTTATTATTTACTTTTCAAAGCACAAGTAACTTAAAAAAGTATAATTTTAGACCTTTTTAGATTTTTCATCAAAACGCTTGAGTTAATCGGCTGCAGATTAGTAAATTTTTTAAATATAGTTTTTAAAATAAGTATAGCAAAAAACAATAGTGTTGTTAACTTCTGTACCAATTTTTAAATCGGTATGTTCAAAAATGTCGAAAATGGAGTCGTTGAATTCAAAGGTGCAATAGTTAAAACGAGATAGGTAAAAGAGAAGACTATTTTCAAGCACCTCGTTTTTAAAAATAACATGAAAAAAATCGTTCATACTTACTAAGAATATTTATACTGGTGTACTCAACTTGTAAAACAAATTTGATGTTGATATTCCAAAAATTGACGAAAATGGAATAGATTGAAATTATTTCGTGGATCCGGTACTCCTAAAATCGATAATCGAAATCGACTCCTAGATCGGGTAATTTTCAAGATAACAAGCTGAGACTCACCATAAATGTTTAAAATATATATTTTAACTCCTATGAAAAGTTTCAATTCGATATATTAAAATTCGGCCAATTTAGAATGAGCCAACGCTTCATATATTAATAAGATGTCCCCTTTTAGTGATTTCCCCTGCTGCAAAATACATACCTGCATTATCGAATTTTTTCCAGATAAACCATTGCTCGGACGAAATAAATACATATGTCCTTTTTTGTTGAAAAATACCTCCCATACACGGTGGTATTTTTATTTTTCTCTATCTTCATGCCAGCTCAAAATATTAAGGATAATCGAAAAAAAATGATAGTCGATAATGGGAAATCGATAGACTGGTAAAGTTTTTTTTATGTTAATCTACATACTTTAAGGTACTTAAAAAAAAAAAATCAGCCGTATTGTAAATTACTGGAACTTTTGGTCTAAATTTACCCCTACCGACTGGCCTATTACTATACAAAATGAATAATTGGGGAGAAATAAGTTAATAATAATTAATTATCAAACTAAGAATTAATTATATATAGATAGAAAGGAAAATAATTCTGCAAAGTGGAAATCATTCCCAACAATTTTACCACAGCATTGGTAACGCAACAACCACTGTTTTCGTGATAATTATCTTATCTCTAAACTATCTAGGAGTTCTACACTTCTTCCATAATGACTATAATGACAACAATCAGTGAGTCATTGTCCATGTTCGAAGCAGGTGTACTTTTAGGTTATGTTGTGCGTTGAAACTAAATAAATAAGTATTAGGGCTAGAAATATTATATTTGTGCGTAATAGTGTGTAATATTTGTGTTTAAAATGTATTTAGTGCCCTACAATTTTTCTTTGTGCTTCAAACATGATTAAATCATCGCATTTAAGGTGAGTAGGTAGGCCTAGGTTTACCTTATTCTGATTAGTTATAGAATCTATATCATTAATACGTGAACAACCGAGAATAAAGTAGGTACCCTTTTTAGGTGGTTATTATAAAAAGAGAGGAATTAAACTTATATCATTTCAAAGGTACTGTGTCATAGATGTGCACAAAAAATCATGTTGCCGTTAAGGCAGGTAAAATAAAATAAACTAGGCTTAACCTAAAATTGCGTTGCTAATCTGGTTATCCGATTTGGTTGCTATGGCAATGAAGAATATAAAAATGTATTTTCGTAGGTTATATCTTTACACACCTGATTTTTCCATTCAAAACGTTTCAAAAATTAAGTGGAAACATCACTTGGAAAAATTTTGATCACATCCATGGCTGTATGCGTGTCCACCGAGATCGTCATGTCCGAGTTCGTCACATCGACGAAAATCAATGAGCCGTACTAATTAGGGTTGGCCGTCTACCTGCCCCGCCGAGTATGTCATGCCTCCTCCGCCCGAACGGGAACAAAATACAGCAACAAAAGTTACAGCAAAATACTGTAACTAAACAGTTTAGGTAAGTCCTTTAGTTTTTTTTTTATTCTAAATATATAAAGTGATAATACGACGAAATATTATAATTATACAAATATTATAATCATACTGTTATCGGCAACATGCTGTGATTAAACAGTTTAGGTAAGTCCTCTAGTTTTTTTTT
>JAGFPH010001569.1:246531-257545 GCA_018207615.1 Philaenus spumarius
ACGTGCTTCCGGTTGTTGGATTTTTTTGGCTAACGAACTCGTCCGAGCGACGTAGACATCCAACATGAGTAGCAACACACACATATATATATATATATATATATATATATATATATATAAAACGTGTTCTGGGGGACCATGATCGGTGCTCATTTGCCTGACCTTGGGTCTTACCATAAGGGCCACTGCAATAGCTCATTTTTCCTATGGAAATTCGCTAATAACAAAATTTAAATGTATATTTTTACAGTGCCATAGACGAACCGCTAATAAAGGATTTTGCGAAATTTTTATTTTAAAGCGTACTAATTTTGAAAATACGTGGGTTTACTCCCAGCTCTATAGCAGATAAAACAGCTGAATCGGATCAAAATCTCAGCAACACATGTTTGTTGAAAGCATTTACATTCATTACCGTAGAAACAAAATTAGCAAATTTATAATCAGTAGACTATATTGTTCTTTAATGCTAACATACTTTTTAGGTTAAGTTAAAAAAAAAAAAATCTATGAAAAATGTTTAATGTATTATAATTTAGTTAAAATTATATTATTCAAACATCTGTTGTTACATATTATAAACAAAACAGCTGACATTGATTAAAAGCTTAACTCAATTTTAGGTTAGGCCTATACTGAACTAACACATTTCTTGAAAGCATTTGCATTTTATTACCATAACAACCTACTTGGCAAATTTAGAATCGGTTAGTGTTTTTTTAACAACCAATACAGTTTTAGGTTAGGTTAATATCGCTCCATATAAAAAATCCTATTATTCATACAAAAAACCTGGCCCTACTGCTTCAGGATGTAGGTTACCGCACCTCCACCACCATACACATATTTAAATGCCTCTGTCCTAATCAGTCGTAATTTCAGTGAAAATATGATATTATACAATACTGTAATCAGTTTCTTCTCTGGGGTTGGAAAGCGAAGCGAGCATGGTCGGAGCCCCTAGTACACATGTTATATATAGTATATATATATGTTCACGTATATGAGACATAAGATAAAGAGGATGTTTTGGTGTACTAAAGGATGGGCTTCACTTGAAATTTGTACCTTCGAGCATATATGTTTAAAGAAATATTAAATAAAATACGAAATCCTTTTTGAAAACATCTATCAGTAATGAAATACTCGAAAATGAGATTCTTTAATATTCTTTTAATAAAAATAATTGAGCAAAGGGTCTAGAAAATATAGCTTGTAAAACTAATACAAGTTTTATTTTCAATGAATTTCTAAAGATATAAAAGAATATGAAGAGGCCAAGAGCCGTGCTATATAAACAGGGAATGGTGGAACGGAACAGCTTCTATTCATTGCATCCACTTAACTTAACCAGTTAATTTCGCTGTTCCCTTATTGCTTTTTTAACATTTGATTTATTACTGTGCATACTAAGGGATTGCTCAGTTTTCAATCCCGTATTTTCTCTCAAAACCTTTCAAACTAAACTATTTGGTCCTACTATAAGAAGGTATGATGCATCGAAACACACGCAATACATGTATATTAAGGATGTTATCGTTATCTTTTACTTTTAAAAAATCCCTCCTTTATACCCCCTATATAAGATCTTGAACGTGAACGAACTCGACCACGATTTTTCATCTTTATATTTTCTTCCTACAGCTACTTAAAAAATTGCGTTTTTGCACACACACAGCAGTGCGCAAACTAATTATACCTCTTTGTTTTACTCTAGGGCGCAAAGTAAACAGCTGATATAGGATGTTCTGAAAATTTCGATTGTTGTGGGTCTAACCTCTGTAAAACAGATCTTTTTAAAAACTAAAGTACTAATTTAAAACGTAGTTGTAGGAAAAACATTGTGTGTATTACGACTACGCCTCAGGCGTCAAATGTTAATCTCGTGCGACAAACTCAACTTTGCGCCCTATATACACAAGTAACTATTGTGTCAGTCTGAACGTATTTGGTGCAATATTACAGCAGTCATCATCTACTTACAAAATGATATAGCCTGCCTAGATAGAATTTGTGCATTTGCTATTTTTTTTAGAATTGAAGCGTAATATCTTTGAAATGGCTTAAAGTCACATTTGAGTTTGCAACGCATTTCAGAGCTATGGATTGTATTTGATTTATTTAAGTATTAGAATTGATAACAGTGTTGGTTATAGGCTAATTTTGGGTGTTGTTGGCAATTAGCAAGAAATTATCTTTTCACTTTTTTTTGGTCGAACTCCGTTATCCTTTAACCCGACAGAAACGGGAAAAAACAGAAAAACACTTTGTCTGGTATTCAAAAAGATTGTTTTTCTCTTGTAAATTTTTTGTAAGGTTAAGAGATTTCGAGATATTCCGCCATTTTTAACGGCCGACATTTTGAAAATTATAAAAATAAAGTCTTTGTGTTTAGGATGGTTCATACTAGATTTGAACTCTTCATCTTCATTATTTCTGGAGTTACAGTGAGTTTTTGTAAAAAAAAAAAAAAAAAAAATGCGCGGATTGCCATTAAACTAAGCCGAATTCGAAAACAAATTACTGAACATTTTAATTAATTAGCGAATTCCAAAGGAAAGATGAGTTAATGCTCACTATTACGGCGAGACCTAAGGTCTCGAGTGGTCAATGAGCACCGAACATGGTCCATGGAGACGTTTTGTCCGAAAGTAACAAATTTTTATTTTTGTACTAAAGTGAAACTTTTTGGGGTTGTATAATATTATTCTGCACATTTTTTTACGTGACTTTGTAGCCTTTCTGGTTTATCCAAAATCGACCAAAACGTAAAACACCATAAAACTTAACGGTTCAAATCCACTTGGTTAAATTACCGTGGAGGCAGTTTCTCGCAAAGCAAAGTGAGTTTATTCGCAACGAGCGAAGCGAAGCACTCCATAATCCGAGGTCCCAAGATGCGAGTTGAACGAAGCAGCGCGGAGGCTGAGGCGCATATATATTTCACATGTAGGTAGTTATTCAGGGACTTCGTGAGTACAATATATACTTTTGAGTAGGCGGTAGTTATAGGGTCCTAGGTATAGTAGGTAAATATCTAGGTAAAACTTGATACATATTTTCACAAAGTTGCGCATCATAAAATAAACGGTACAAGAAACTGGCACTTACTTTCTCATAAATATGTTTAAATTATTAAACAGATTCAATGTGACTTCATAATTATGGTAACTAATAAATATTATTATTATTAGCTAGAGAAAACTATTCGATCGATTTCGAACAAATTTGCACCAAACATGTTAATTTAGGTCTGTATAGATGCACGAAAAAACGTTTTGAAAAACAACCCCCTTTTTGACCAAAAAACCTCCAAAAGTCAGTTATTATTATTATTAGCTAAACGATAATTTTTAGAAAGATACGGTTTTTTGCATATGGTAGGTTAAGGGCTACAAATAAGCTAAATTTCATCAAAATCGTAATAGCCGTTTTTTTTATAAAAAAATAATAACTGATTTTTGGGTTGTTTTTTAAAATCGTTCAAAACTTTTTTCGTGCATCTAACAAGCCTAATTGACATGTTTGGAGCAAATTTGTTCGAAATCGATCGAATAGTTTTCTCTCTAGCTTTTTATACATGCAGTCAGACATACAGACATACATTTTGTAAAAACCATTTTTTTGGACTCAGGGAGACCCAAAACTGATATTTCCAACAAAATCTCAACATCGTTTTTTTTTTTTTGCGAACACTATACTTTCCCCATGCTATAGTATAGTGAGAAAGTAAAATATAAATGTTTCAGGATTTCAACCAACTATTTAGGACATTGGTTCACTCACGAAGGCGCTGCGAGCGAAACAAAGCAGTTTATAATACGAGGCCGGAAGGTCAAAACAAAGTTTTCAGCGGAACGAAGCAGCGCGTAAGCCTAGGCTTACTAATACATTTCGTACACTGAGGCAGCTATTCAGCGTCTTCTCGAGTAGACCAATTTCCCAAATATATGGTTGAAACTCTAAAACATATGAACTTAATTTTGTTAGTTCGCTAAAGTCACGCAAACGGTTTAGTTGCGTGATCGAATTATTTTTTAAGAGGGCTGTGAATGCACTGCTGCTCCTTCAATGAAATCGTATTTTCTCGGTTGTTCAATGAAATTTAAATTTGGTCTTTACTGATCAAGAGAAAAGCAAAAGATTCACCAATAAATAAGACATAATTTCAAAACCATATGAGTGTTAGAAGTTTGATTATTGTAGTTCGTGCATCACTGATGATGACGTTTGGGTTAATAAACGTATTAGTTGTGAGATTGTGTGCTCAAGTTTATAGCATAGATGAAGTTCACACTGCGTTTGTAGTATGATTTGATTTTGCCATGTTGATACCATATAAGTTGTACTGTTACAGTGATATGAATAAAGTTATTATTATTATTACCCTATCAAGTAATTTAAACTATAATTGATTTTATAAAATTCGTGTGCTAATATAAGGTTTATAATAAATACATTAAATAATAAACTACACGAAATATATTTAAGACTCCCCTTGTGTACCAGGCGATATTTTATTATTTCTTGTACAGTTGTGCAAGCATGGCGTGTTAAACATGCAAGGTCTCGATATACCAAATAAGTAAAAATAGTTAATTTTGAGCTTCGGCGGATATTATTGACAGTTTTTAGACGCTAAGGTTTCACCAAGCAGAGTTATGCCGAGGTATACAATATCTTAAATTCCGCAACCGAAGAAATGTTACACATTTTTATTTCTAACGGAATCCGCTAGCGGGCAGGAATTCTTGTATGTAAAAAGTTTTCACTGAAGAATTTTTGTGGATCTTTTACCCTGTGAAACGTTATAAAAAAAATGGCAAATATGCAGTACCATTACTTTATATTTTATGTAATGTGTCGTTTTTTGATAATTCTATCTACCAGATAGTTTTTATTGGGGGCGTTGTAGATAAACGAGATATTGAATAACTCCTGAGTGGTGGAATACTACTCGTGAAAGCTAGCGGAGTCATCCTTGAGAAGGCTGGCCGTATGCTATTGCATTAGTAAGACGGTCGAGTACGACTGAATATTGCTTATACTAATGGCTGTTTTAATTTAAATTTTCACCTTATGCAGATAATATTTAATGATTGCAGAAGACTCCAATAGTCAGTAGATCATAAAGTTTGTGACGATGTTTTCCCAGTTTCAAATAAACCACGTTTTTTGTCTTTATAAACAAACATCTGTAAGACAAATTGATAACTTATCATTTCTATAATCTAAGAATTGTGCTTTAGGCGTTTTTGAACAACTTTCCGCAAATTACAACAATTTATCGTCATAACTCGATGTAAGATTCGTAAGATTGAAGGTAGCTGTATGGAACTGTTTCGTCTTGGTGTTGTACACAATTAATACTAGAGATGAGCGTTATTTCACGGACTGTGACTTTGCCACAGATATTTAAAAGTCTCAGTCACAACCTGTTATAAGCGACGATAATATCCGCGATGTTAGATGTCTCTGACTGGTATAAAAATATCGCCCGAAGATATCTGACGTATGAAAACACAGTTGGCTTTGTTTGAGTGGGCCTCAAGCAGTCGCAGAGTAGACTTTAACTTTCATATTGTACCAATCTTACAAATAATTAAATAGGGGAACGGAAACGATACTGGGCCACATAGATTGGTACTGTTCAAAACTTACCTTAGAATTTAAATATCACCAAAAGTAGGAATATTTCAGCTTATCTCTTACAATGCACAGGATACCTAGAGGTTAGCTCAATAAACTATAGAAATAGGTATAATTTTTGGTTTTATTAACCAAAATAAAAGTTTACATGCCCTTAATACAAAAAAGTTTGAGATTTAAAAAAGAAAACATATATATTTTATTGAATTGAATTTAAAAACCCTCCCCGAAAATAAAAATCAAAAACCCTCCCTTTTAATAATAATTAAAGAATTTATACAGAAAAGATTTACAAGTTACAAAGTTTTAACATGAAATACCATGGATTTGTTTTCAGAATAAATATATATATATGTCGTTGGCCAACTCTAAAAGGTAATTATAAATAATTGAATAAATAGATAAAATTAATTATGAGACGTCTCTCTATATATAAAAAAAAAGGTGTAAAATTTCTAATATGTAGCCCTTGCCCCTTAGGGCTAAGGTCCGAAATGTGCTAGCTTGCTCCTCCCAATTTATTAAATACTAACATATCCTAAATAGTACACATATACAAAATTAGTTTCAAAATACAGCCTATTTAACAGTTAACATAAAAGAAAAAGAACAACTGCAGATCGTTCACATTTTAAATTAAGTTCTGTCTTTTTAATTAAAGCACTGTAGAAATATTTGTTTAATTTTTTTAAAGTTCAGTTGGAAAGTAGGCCTTTTCTAAGCGTAGCTGTTGCAGGTTATGCCATTGTATTATAACATTCCCTGGAGTTGGACCAGTATAACTGTATAACATAAATAACAATTTCCTTTTTAGAAAACTTGCAGCTATTTAAATAAGCATAAAATGATAGTTCTTTGAGTTGGCTGTTTTATTGAAATTTGTAGCACAAGATGGCAAATTGCTACTTAGATTGTGATGGTTAATATAACATGTGTAATGTTGCATAAGACTGTCTTTACATGTTAGGTAAGCCACATGGTAACATAAAAGAAATGTTAACGTTTAGTTACATATCAGCAATATTTTGCTTATAGCTTATTAAAAGTTTTCAATATCGGTTACACTGTAGAAAAACTACACAGTTATAGTTAATTAATACATAACACTTTAGGCTTGTTTGTGGAAATATGTTTAGGCTTTAGCAATAACCAACATGATATCGGCTTTATAGTTTTTGTAGGCTGTAAGATTTACATTTAAAATTTAGGCTGTAGTAAAAAGAAATACATAGGTTTCTCTAATAAATTGAACAAAATGAGTCAGGAAGTTGTACATGAACCAAAAGTGGAAATAACCTTATTAAGTTTTACAAGTAATATTTTATAATTATCAAGGTAAAGCTAAAATATTTCTACCTGGTATCCGGAAAACAAAGGTTTAGAAGTAATTCATGTTGTTCAGCGACACACCGTCGTTAATCGCGATTAAATTATTTAAAGTTTAATGACATAACTACCACTTGGCAGCGTCTTAAAGTTTTGTTCGTAACGGTCTAATGGCCGACCTTCTAGCAACCCTTATGACAAAGCGAACTTCAACTCAATAGATAAAGAACAGCTGATGGGTTGTCAGATTACAAAATGCTATCGCATACTAAACTAGTATGTACGGCTGCAGATACCGTACAGAGTCGACATCTGGCGGAGAAAAGGATAACTATTTGGGAAATGTAGGTAAGGATAAATGATAGAAAGGTTGTAAATGTCGATGGGACGTTACACTCTCCCCCCCCCGAAACGACTGCGTCGGAAGAGAGAAAAAAAAACTTTTGAACTAAACAGGCTAAATCAAGTCAAGCAGAGCAAGTCAATTGAAAGAAATTCGCTTGATTACATAAGAAAACATATGAAAATGACTTACAACTAACCATTAATAACCAACTGGTCAATATACCTCCACCGAAAATACACAACACTCAAAAACAACAAGAACAAAAATACTTAACTATAAGTGGACTCGCTGTGTCCTTAAAGTAAGATAAGGTGCTCGAAAGCAAACTTATTAGTTGTCTAATCTCTAGGATCGGAAGGTGATCAGTCTTCGGACCTTGCAAGATAGACTAAATGATGCATGACGTCATGTCTAACGACAATTTTTTTGAAAGGTTCCGGTACCGGGAAATATATGTCATGTCAAGGATACATAATAACCTTCGAGATGGCCAATCTCCAGGTTTAATGTCGAGTCCGGTTGCACTTGTTTATCAAGTGATGATGTGTAAAACATTACACAGCAACAAAAACACAAAATAATACCTAGAAGAGGTTCAGGTGGGGTAAACGCACTTAGCGCAGTTAGCTGAAACAGGATAGCGATTAGAAAAATGACTGATGGGGTCTGTAGGTACTAGGTGAGGCTTCAGTTGTTCAACATGGGCCTTTTTGACGAAATTTCTGGAATGCTGGAAAGATAGGGCAACTGTAACTGGGGTTAGAAAATCCATAATACGAAAGGGCCCTGACCACCTGGGCATCAGCTTGGCGGCCCTCTTATCTATTGCGGAGCTCAGATTGTGCGTCTTACACCACACTAGATCGCCAATCTTGAATTGATGAGGTCTACGGTTCTTATTGTAGACGCGCTCAGACTTTTGATGGGCTCGAAGAATGTTGTTTTTGGCATTACGCCAGATTTGATGAGGGTCGGAATGGTCCCTGGGAAGCAGGTCGTCGATATTCCAGGTTAAGCTGAGCGGGGTGTTGGGCATGAAGTTAAAAATGATTTTAAAGGGAGAAGTTTTTAAGGTCTCGTGGGTTGCGTAATTGAAGGCTAATTGTAGCCATGATAAGGATTTGTCCCAAGAAGTTTGGTTGTTGGAATGATAGGCAATTAAGGCGGCTTTAAGGTTTCTGTTCAGACGTTCCGCATTGTTCGGTTGGGGATGGTAAGGTGACAAGGTTGCGTGCTTGATACCACGAGTGAAGCAGTAGTTGCGGAACGAATGCGATGTAAAACAGGTAGCGTTGTCAGAGATCAAGATCTTAGGAAAACCAAAATGCTGGAAAATGTTTTGGCTTAAGGCCTTGATGGTGTTGAAAGAGGTGGCGTCTCTGACAGGGCAAAGCCAGGTGAATTTAGAGAACTGGTCCACAGCGACCAGTATCATGGTGTTGCCTTGCGCCGTTCGTGGTAGTTTACCAACGTAGTCTATGTGGATTTTCTCCATAGGACGGGTTGGGACAATCGATGACAAATAGCCTAGTTTGCTATTTTGAGCGGGCTTGCTCACTGCACATGTTGCGCAACTTCTAACCTTCTGGGTGACATCCTTTACGAGTGAAGGCCAGAAGAAAAACTCACTCACTTTAAATTTGGTCTTGAAAATACCTAAGTGACCTCCTACTGGGGAATCGTGATAATAGTTTATGATTAGGTCCACTAGTGATCTGGGTACGCAAATTTTGATAGGGATACCTTTATGATTCTTAAGGCAAAGGGTCCCTTTATTTAGACAATATCTGCTAGAAGATGCACCAGCTTCTAGATCTGAAATAATGGGACTTAAAATGTCATCAGCGCGCTGTTGAGCGCTAATGTCCTGGAAGGCTAAAGGGAAATTAGTTAAAAGGCTATTGCAGACTATGGTGTTCTCAGAAGGAGACGGCTGTTCTGGTTGCCTTTCTAGCTCAAACATCCTAGAAAGTGAATCTGCGATTACATTTTGGGTGCCCCTAATATGTGCCACTTGAAATTTCAAAGAAGTTAATTTGGCTATCCACCGTCCCATTTTGCCTAATTGTCTAGGACGGGCAAGTAGCCATGAAAGGGCCTGGTTATCAGTCTCTAAGAGAAACTCGCGATGCTCGAGGTACTGTCTAAATTTCTCTACTCCAAAGATTACGGCCAGACATTCTGACTCATACGCAGAAGAGGCTTTTCTTTCCGCAGGTGTTAAGGTGCGGGAAGCATAGGCAATAGGTTGACGAGAACCGTCAATTTCCTGGAGTAGGACTGCTCCTAAAGCGCACGAACTCGCGTCCGTTTGAAGGACAAAAGGTTTGTCGAAATTAGCCATACGAAGTACGGGAGGTTGCGCAATGGCATTACGCAGATATTCGAAAGCAAGTTGTTGCTCAGTGTTCCAAACGAACTTTTGCCCTTTCCGCCGGAGCAGATTCAGAGGAGCGGCGTGTTCAGCGAAGTTTGGGATGAACTTAGAAAAAAAATTGACCATACCAATAAAGCGTGACACAGCTTTTGGATTGGTGGGTTTAGGAAAAGTTCTGATGGCCTTGGTTCTCTCTGGGTCGATTTGCACGCCTCTAGCAGAAACTAAATGTCCAAGGAAACTTATCTCTCTTACTGCAAAACGAACCTTATCGGGATTAACCGTAAGTTTCGCTCTTCGCAAGCGAGATAGGACTTCACGCAGATGCTTGATGTGCTCATCCCAAGTCTCAGAATAGATGACTAAGTCATCGAGATAATTGAAAACGAATCTAAATTTGATGTCTGAGAAAACTTGGTCTAGAAGTCGAGTTAGAACTTGAGCGCCAGTACAAAGTCCAAATGGGACTCGTGTAAACTGGTAGAGCATCCAAGGGGTACAAAAACTGGTGAGATGTTTAGAACTCTCGGTGAGTGGAATCTGATGGTAGGCTGAATTGAGGTCAAACACAGTGAAAAACTTGGCTCCCACAAACCAATTGAAGCACTGGTGCAGATTAGGAAGGGGTACGGCTTCGATTACGATATGTTGATTTAGTTTTCGATAATCGATGACCATTCGGGGTTTCTTTTCAGGATGTTGAACAAGAAACGCTGGAGAAGAATAATTGGAAATGCTTTTCTCTACTACTCCTTTTTCAACGAGGTCCTTGATGTGCTCCCTCAAAAATTGCATTTTCGGAGGGGCCAATTGATAGGGCTGGCTTTTCACCGTTATATTGTCTTTCAGCACTATTTCATATTTAATTAGGTCGGTGAGTCCTAATTCAGTAGTAAGGACATCAGGGAAATTTTCTATAAGTCCTGAGATCTCCTTTTGACATTTGTCATCAAGGTGACTCAGTGGATTTTCGGTGACCTGAGTAGCAGAGGATAAAGTAACTGTAGGAGGTAACCTTTTTTGAAAATTTACTAATTGAAAGGGTTTAGCCTTATAAAATTTAAAAGTGAAGGTGCCTTGGAAAAGATCTAAAATGAGTCGACTTTTCAGAAAGAAATCGGACCCTAGGATGAGAGGACACGACAGCTGAGGTGCCACTAAAATTTCAAAATTCCAGCTGCAGTGCTGTATTTTAATATGGACTTTACAAGCTAGATTGATCCCTAGCCTTTCTCCGTTTGCGGTGAGGCACTCCGATTTTACCTCTTGAATTTCTTTAATTACATTTAAAGATTCTAAATGTTTAAAAAGATCAG
>JAGFPH010001570.1:0-20397 GCA_018207615.1 Philaenus spumarius
CATCTTCAGAAGATACTTCATCCATATCCAACAATTTTGAGGGCAACGGCACAGGTGTTGACTTGGCTTTTGGCGACTTTAAATCCAAACTACTTTTTGATGTTAAAAAAGTTTGTTGTTCTTTTAATGGTATATTTGATTCCTGTAATAAATTAGATGAAAGAGAACTGGAGGCAATTGACGACGAGGAACTAAATGAAGGAACATTGGGTTTACTTAATCCTATACCTGTTTTTGGTCTTCTCTTATACATTTTGATGTGATGTGTTGTTTCCTTTGACAAAGTGTATGGTTCCTTGAGAAATGAAAGTTACAATGCATACAAAAAAACGAATAGGACAAAAGTTTTCACAATTATTAAATCACATCTATAAAACAATGGTTACGTTCTAGATATAATTTCTAAATAACTTTGTACAATGTAAGATAACCTAAGAACTGTCACACACTTGGGCAGTTAATTACAATCTAAATTTGAAACACAATAAAAGCATTCATTAATAATAATGAGTGGCTGACTACAATTAGTATAAATATTCAACACATTACAACCATAACGCACGAACAATTAAACTTTAACTCTACATTTAATGGGCAAATAAATTGCATATTATTACAAAATAGAAATGACGAAAATTGGTATACTAACCCGCGCGCGCGATTTGTATTTATTTGATAACAGCTGACTTTTTTATCTCCATGTCTATTTCAGGCTGGCTAGGAGTTTATTCAAGGCCTCCTATAACTTTTGTATTACGGAGGGCCTTGGTTGTAAAGTCATTTTTGCGATGTTAATTCTATTAATAATTTGTCTGTTTGCTTTTTTAAAGTGACTGTTATTATTCTACGTACGGACGTACACTCGCTTTTATAGGAGTTGCTTACAGCACTATATAGTATAGCATTTGGTGTGATGCAGCCTTAATATACTCTACTGTAAAACTATAATTATTTTTCTCTGTCAATCTAGTTAGGAATTAGGAAGGCAGTGCCTTTGTTTATCAATCTATGTCAACAGCTCTTGGTATTATGTAATGTATTATTATCTCTGGTCAACAGTAAACAGATAAATATGATTTTATTTTTATTACTTTCTCACTATACTATTATCGCAAAAAAATCGAAGTTAAGATTTTTGTGGAAATATCCGTTTTGGGACCCCCTGAGTCCAAAAAAGTGGGTTTTACAAAATGTCTGTGCTGTATGTATAGAAAGCTAGAGAAAAAACTAATCTATTGATTTCAAACAAATTTGCACCAAAAATGTCAATTAGGCCTGTATGGACGCACGAAAAAAGGTTTTGCAATTTTTTGAAAAACCTCATTTTTGGCCAAAAAAACCCCTAAAAATCAGTATTATTTTTTAATAAAATACGGCTCTAACGATTTTGATAAAATTTGGCTTATTTGTAGCCCTTATAGCCTTAAAATACCCTACCATATGCAAAAAACCGCATCTTTCTAAATATTCACGTTTAGGTAATAATTAAAAGAATAATAACTGATTTTTGGGGGTTTTTTGGCCAAAAAGGAGGTTGTTTTTCAAAACAATTTTTTGTTCACCTATACAGGCCTAATTGACATGATTGGTGCACATTTGTTCCAAATCGATGCAATAGTTTTTTCATTCAGCTAATAATAATAATATTTGTTAGTTACCCTCTACTTTAATGTATCCCCTCTCCTATTTTAATACAATTATGAAGTCACAGTGAATCTGTTTCGTAATTTAAAAATGTTTGTGAGAAAGCATGTGCCAGTTTCTGGTACCGTTTATTTATAGAAAAATTCCTCCAATATTTCTTAGAGAAGCGAATAGAAATAACCATCAGGAAATTATAAAAGATTTAAAAACTATTGTTTGCTGTGATTTCTCCACAGAAGTGAGAGGAAATTCATTAAAAATTAATAACCAGACTATTGAAAATTTCAGAAATTTAATAAAATTTTATGATAACTCAGTTATTAAATATCATACTTTTAAAGCCACACAAGACAAAAATGTACCTTGCTCGCTGACAGACGAAGAAATTAAAAAAGAACTTATTGACCTAAATTATCCTGTCATGTCATAAACATGTATAGGTTACTAAACAAAAACAAATAACATATTCCTTTATACTCAGCAGAACTAGAAAATAGCACTGAAATATTTAAACTTACTCAACTTTGCCATTCTATTGTGTCAATAGAGCCAAAAAGAAAATCAAAAAAACATCCCTCAATGTACAAGATGTCAAAGGTTTGGCCATACCAAAAATGTTTGTCGTCTGGACCCAAGATGTGTGAAATGTACAGGTCAACACCATTATCAATGAATACAGAATACTTTAAGAAGCACAGGGGTATAGGGAAAAAGTCTACGCTTTTCAGCGACTCGAAGACAATAGTTGGGCGACCCACCAACAGGAGGAGCACTAGCAGCAAAGCTTGACTGTACCAGACCCTTTTGATCCGGACTGTACACAAAATATTTCTCTCTCACTTCCTCCACGCAAAACAAACATTTGCAACTTTCACTCACTACCCCTGTCAACAACGGACCCTTTCTTAAACTGTTCCCTAGTTACTCGTTGTTTGACACCAGCTATGTGTTTCCCTGTTAATATAGTTTAGAATAAGTAATTCAATTAAATTAAGTTATTATTAGTATTTTGTTTTTAAGTGATTATGTCCAGCGGAATTAAGTGTCATTATTTGCAGTGTCCTAATAGTAGTGTAAGAAATCCGGATTTACATTTCTTTAGATTTCCTGTGAAAGATAAGGAGAGGCAAGATCACCGAGACTAATCTTTTTTAGAGGTTAAGATCAGTTTAAAGAAAGACAATAATTACATCGTTTGATAATTTTCCCTTTAAATCATAAGCGTATGTTTTTAATTAAAGTTTTTGGTGTCTTTATATCTATGACTAATAAGTATTTTTCTCCGTCGCAACAGACCTGTAAACTCAGCGAATTTTCAATTGCAATTTCATAGAAAAATTCATGAAAAAAGTACATAATCCTGAATTTACTCAGTCGTAAGTTATAAATTTGCAATTGGCAAAAAAAACTACGTTTTGCCCATTTTTAATCTTGTTTGACTATTTAATTTATAATGGCATGTGTTCCCTCTTTGCAACCGAATTCAATATAACAGCTGAGTAAAAAAGTAAATTATTGAAAACAAAGCAGACAACTATTCTTATTTAAAATTATTTATTAATTTATTACTTAATTATTATATACTTATTCTTATTGTGTTTTCTTGTAGCACCAAACTTGCAAACTCAGCTCTGATGTTATTCTTATGGTGAAAAAGTAAAATGTTACGTCTCCCTTAATTATGAACATAAATTAATAAAACTTGGTATGTGGAGTCACCTAGTTGAGTTATATAGATATTTACATAAAATCCATTTTTTGTGTTTCTTGTTGCAGCAAACCTGCATAATGAGCCCCAATGTTATTATTATGGAGAATTTGTAAAATTTTATATCTTGCTTATTTGTGAACATATATACTGTATTGATAAATCTTAGTACACATTTTCATTTGGAAATGATCTATTAATTCACATAAAATACCCCGAAGCAACAAACCTGCATACACAGTCTTATGTAAACGTATGGACATTGTGTTATCCCATGTTACTCATGGGAAATAAATAAATGTTACCCTTATTTTTAATTGTATACTATTCCCTCCCCCTCCACTTTCTAACTGATGCCATACTAAGAGAAATGAACTATTTTCGTTTGATTGTTGTTCAGAAAGGTTATTGTAGGCCCGCTGAAGCGATTAAAGTAAAATAGCCACATTATTTTATCGTTGAGTGTGATTTTAGTATTTGGCCCGGCAGTGTTTGGCGATTTGTTAGTGAGTTGTCGGCAACGGTTTGCCAATAGAAAAATAGTCAAATGAAAGTAATAATGCAACTGCAAATAAAAGAAAGTAATCTAATAATTAAAAGAAACAAATCTACCAGGAATTCTTTACAATATGTAGTAGGAACGAACACAACCAACAACTGATCGCCCAGTTTAGGTAAATTCCGTGTAAAGGTTTTTTTTCGATAATGTGATCAAAATAAAATATGATATCTACTATTGTTTAATAAATTTCAGATATAATATAAATATCATATTTATTTTGATCACAGTTTATATAAAAAAAAAAGCCATTATTATATTACATACAATTAATTGTCTTAAAATGTACAACACTACTTATAATACTTTTGTCATGTATTTAATGTTTGTAGTATAGGATTTATTATGTAATTTTAAACAATTTTTAAAAGTCAACACGTTATTGGTCGTTTTACCACTAGTTAAAATTTCATGTGCAATGTTCAGGTGTCTTGTACGTGTAAATAAATTAAAGAATAAGTGTCATAAATAGTGATTTATTTGAACACCTAGAGGCTAAGTTATTGTAACAAGAACTAAAATAATATTTTGTTGTCAATAAATATGGTATAGTGTGTGTTAGGTTATAAGGTTTGTATCTGGGACACGCACAGTTTTAAGCGCCTTAGTAGCGTTGTTGGTTATGCTATTGCACAATAATTGTCAAGACAGTTTTATAAAGGGATGTAAAAAGTTAAAGTTACAAGAAGGCCGAAGTCAAATTATTGTAGAGTTGACGCAGACGGGGAGGGGGGACTGTCTCATACGACTGCGCTACTCTCTAGTGGATGTTTTTGAAGTAATAGTTGCAGGTTTCTGTAGATTTGGCGACTTCAGCGCAGCCCGGTGGTGGGTTGCTTAACTATTTTTTTTTGCGTAGAATTTTTAACATGGAGCCTGTGCTTCTTAACGTATTCTGTATTCATTGCCATTATACAATGTGCCAAATAAAAAAGATGTACCTCCAACATGTATCAACTGCGGTGAAAGCCATTCAGCAAACTGTTGTGATTGTAAATGCTATCAAAATATTAAAAACAAAGTTATCCACCAAAAACGACAGAATAAAGATTCTAGACCTACTTCAAATGAAACACTAGAAGAACATATAAATATTGGCGATTGGCCTAAATTAACTAGACATACAAATAATAGCCATAACAATGAACTGACAGAAAAATAAACCATCTACCTCATCCTACGCCAAAATTACAAAATCCGGTAAAGAACTCAAAACTAATAGTGAATCAAATTCAGGTTCCCAGAAGACATAATTCTAAATTTAGTCAAATCATTCATGCCTTACATCAAGTCTATTATATCCAAAGTTATTTCAAAAGCTCTACACAATGAATAAATTAAGAAATTTACAGTTTTCAAAATTTAACTATTCTAAATTTTAATACAAATGGTTTGAAATTAAAACAATCGACTTTTATTTCATTTTTAGCCAGGCATAATATTGATATTGCATGCATTACAGAAACACATTTAATTCCAACAGTAAATTTTAAAGTTGGTGGATATTGTGTTTATCGAGAAGATCCCAGTTATCACCAGTTATGCCTCTGGAGGTGTTGCAGTTTTCATTAGAAAGACACTTGATTACAATCAAATTATTTAACTACGTGTTATATCTATTAAAAAAGTAGCTATAAAAATAAACATTGAAAATGGCTCAACAGTAAATATTATTTCATCCTACAAAGCACCAAATCGAAGAATTTTAAATAATGACTTGGACATTATTTTTCATGATGATGTGCCTACTCTCTCTTGCTAGGAGATCTTAATTGTAAACACCAGCATTGGGGTTGCAGAGCCACAAATACTAATGGGAATCGTTTATTTAATTATATATCAAAAAGCTCTATTAATATTTCGGCAACAAGTGAACCAACATTTTATCCTTACCAGCTACATTCACAGCTTGATATCTTAGATATTGTACTATAAACAATTTCATGCAACCAAAATTACATCAAACATTTATAGAACTAGACTCGGATCACCTACCAGTAGTATTAACGTTTTTCATTCAACCCAAACTCACACTCCACAGAGAAGCCTTAATAACAGGACAAATAGACTGGGTTACCTTCCAATACGAGTTTGACAAATTTCTAATTACACCCAGCCATTTAACTACTGTTGATCAAATAGATGAAGTGGTACATCATTTAACTCTCACAATTAAAAAAATCTATAAAACTAGCTATGGCTAAACCCTTTAAACATAAAATAAAAATTACCTTCACCCTCCAACCCTGTTCTTTCTTCAATGCTACGACTCAAGCTAGAAAGCTCAAAAGCTTTTCAATTCTCCGCAATAAAATTACGAAGATTTTGGTACCACCAGAAGTTTTCTACGACGTCTGTGAGTGCTTATATCGTGTTTACAGGAAAACAGAAACACAAAAAATTATTGCATGATTTTATTACTTCGGCATTCTAATGCGAGCCGAAATAATTAATAGTACTACTACTTATGGTTAAATAATAAAATACAATCTGCCTTAAGAAATTAAATGTTTTTACAGACCCTTAAATTAATAGGAATACTGTATATTATTGTGAAAATAAATTACAGGTGGGAGCACCTTACGGGACAATAATTTACAAAAAGTAATTTATTTATTTATTATAAAGTAATCTACAAAAAATCTATTAGAACAAATAATAGTTCACTATTTTAAAGTTGGTAGCAGCACTTTCCGGTCTGTATCAAAATAATTATAAATAGTTTGAAATTGAAAAAAGAAGTGCTGTCTCACTGAGGAAAAGTAGGCTACTATTTTTGATGATCTGTTTTGACAATGGTTCTGCCAAATATTGAAATCATGTTGATCGTAGTTGTTACTTTAACTACTAGAAAGTGCTACAACTAACTGTATGATGAAGTCGCTGTACTGTATGAATAAATAATAGTTCACAATTTCAAAGCTGCTAGCAGCACTTTCCAACCTGTAGCAAAACAGTTTTACTTTTATCTACCAGGTGACAGCACCTTACGGATAGAACAGTCATAATTTCGAAACTCTGTCATTTTTCTTAGTGAGACGAGACAAAAAAGTGCTGCCTCACTGAGGAAAATTAGGTAAGTATTTTTGCTGATTTATTTTGACAATGGTTCTGTCAAATATTCAAATCACGTTGATCATAGTTGAACTACTAGAAAGCGCTGCACGTCCGTAGTTCGATTTGCAGTGGCAGTTAAGTTTCTCAGATCTGTACCGTAATGTGCTGCTACCTGCAAAGATTTGATCAAACTTTAGGTTTATTATTATCAAATAATATTGATAATAATTGGAATTATTATCCCGGGAGGTGGTGCTACCTACATGCTTAATTGAATATTGCAGTTTCAGATCTGTTCTGTAATGTGCTGCTATCTGCAAAGATTTCTTTAAATTTTGGCTTGACTATTATTGTCAAAATAAATATTGCTAATTAATTATTGGAATTATTTTTGAGGCTTAAATGAATATTGCAAACGGGATTTCAATCAAATTAGGTTATTTTAAGCTGATAATTTCACCAAATAACTAAACACAAATATACCACAAATGAGTTTAATAGTTACTAAATCTAAAACATACTTTCATATTAGTCCGTTTATCTGTATTTTTATTTTATAGGTTAGGCCTATCTTTTTAGTTTTAGAATTATTGTTTTTGCATAGGTGCTATTATTAATGTACATGATGAAACAAAATATGCTTACTAAGGGAATTTTAATGTTGTAAATTAGATAAAAGATTACGATTGGTCCTAAAGTAAATATGTCTAAGTTATTATAATATACTAACAACCACTTTATAAACTTTGGTAGGTAGCTTTGGTAGCTACCGTTATTGTAGGCCTATTATCAAATGCACGAGTTTTTACCATAATTTGTAGTTTTACCATAAAAACTCTATGTTTTTACATAAATAAAATACTGTTATTCAACTGGTTAGGCCTAAGGATAATGAAGTTTAAGAGATAGGCTACATAAAATGTACCGTAGTCAATTATTGATTTATTATTCGTATTGAAAATAAAGTATAGCTACCAACTACAACAACATTTTATATACAAACAAATTAAACAACCCACATATTAATTAGAAAACATTTTGCACCTTCGAAAGTGTTTTCGTGGTGTTTACCTCAATAAACAGTAAAGAAAATAACCTTCCTTTAGAAATGCTGGTTCGTAGAGAGTTTTTAACTATTCCGAGGTACGAAAACTACGTTCCCTAGCACAATTTGCAGCAGGTATTCACAGGTTTATTCTTAGTGCGATGTAAAAAATCACGTACACATCTTCTAGGAAATTACATAGGAGAAATTTTGAAATTCCTTGGAACGATTTTTCTGCTGGTTGCAACACAGTACTTTTGGAAATGGAAGAAATCCTTCAATTAAATCAGAATCCAAGTCGTGTGTTTAGGTGTGGTAGAGATTAGTTGTATTTTTCCCTAATATTCCTCGTCCTTTCTTGTTTTCATAGAACTGAAGAACTAAAACCTGTCTTGAAACTTGTTATAGGCTGTTCGTCTCTTCTTGAACTCACCGGTAAAAGAGTCATTATCAATAGAAACGTATTTCTTCTTAGGTCGTCTCTTCCGACATAGTTTATTTCTCCACTTTGATCTTCGTCAGGCTAACTTTCCTTTTTGTCTAAAAAGGTCTAAAATTATACTTTTTAAAGTTACTTGTGCTTTTAAAAGTAAATAATAAAAAAGGCTTATACTCCTTGATCTTGTTTGAATCTATATGTTTAACTTGTAAAAAACTTTTAGGTTGATATTTTGAAAATTTTCTAAACTGGAGCCGTTTAAAATGAGTTCGTGGGTCCAGTACTCGAGAAACCCATTGATAAGTCAAGAGGCTATAGATCGGGTCATTTTCAAGATAACAAGCTGAGACTCAGCATAAATGTTTAAAGTACATATTTTGACTCCTATGTCAAGTTTCAATTCGATATATTAAAATTCAGCCAATTTAGAATGAGCCAAAGCTTCATATATGAATGAGATTTCCCCTTTTAGTGATTTCCCCTGCTGTAAAATACATACCTGCATTAACGAATTGTTTCCAGACAAACCATTGCTCGGACGAAAGAATTACACTTGACCTTTTTTATTGAAAAATACTTCCCCTACACGGTGGTAGTTTTTATTTTTATTTATCTTCATCCCAGCTCGAAATATTAAGAAATATCGAACAAAAAATGTTTTTCGATTTTTTTTCGACTTTGGGAAATCGATAGACTTGTAAACTTTTTTTATATTAATCTACATACTTTAAAATACTAATAAAAAAATCAGCCGTATTGCAAATTACTGGTATTTGTAAACTACACCGACTGGGTTTTGTGTGTAGTATGTAAATACGTCTGGGTGTCGGTTGATAGACTCGAGACTTCGAGGGACGCCATACCTCTTTTAACTAGTTTACACCTGTCAAACATTATACAAATTGTTTCTGCAGTAAACTATCATTCTTTTCAGTGTAATTCTTGGCCCCAAACAATGAAAATGTTCAACTTCCCCGTTTTTTATTTTTCTTAAACATTGTATAGATTTGTATAAGTAGATAATCCATATTTATCATGTACCTTTTTTCAAGTGCACCATAAGCAAAACCATACATTTGTAGGTATATTTTTCCAAACAAATTGCATTAAAATTCCATTTAACAACGACTAATGCGAAAACCGTTATTTATTATATTTTGCTGACTTTTTCGTAGTTTATTGTTCTATCCATGGCTAATTCCACAGATCAAATCAGGCTACATGAAAACTACGTAACAAGATTGCGTGCTGTGAATTCATATTAGTTCATAGAAAATAAAAAGAGTAAAACAAATTTTTAAGTAACATATTTTTGTAAGCTACACATTTAAGCCACATATATAAATATTTTCTGCTGTTAAATAAGGTCGAAAGGATTTATTTTCAGTTTAAAAAAATTCCTAATTGCCGCTCTAGGCTGCAGCCTACTCAGCCAATTTAGAAATACGGCAATGGTTTGCGGAATTTGAATTTTACAAATTCTGTGGAAACGCCGTCTTAGTTCACTTCACTGCATAGAGAAAGCAACTGGCGATTCCAGCGCTTCACACTATAGTGGTATCTAATCAATGAAGCTTTTTGCAGCTGAGCGGTTTGACATTGCCATTTTATAAATCCATCTTTTGTAATTGAGTGGTGAACAAAAATAAACTGTATAATCTTTATAAAATTGCGGATCCGGTTTGCGATTCACTTTTATTATACATTTTTTATTGTGTAAGGAAAAAGTTCAAACTTGGTATTTAAAAAATGTCAATTACGTGATAAATGAATGGGATTTAAAAAAATATGAAACTCAAAACGAATGCGTATTCTGATTGTGGTTAAAATGAAACCTTGCAAACAATTTTATGATAAAAAATAAACGATTTAAAAAAAAATTAACATTGCTCTTACGGGATAAAAATCCAAGATGGCTGCCACTACAGTAGACCCTTAACCACTAGTTGACTGCCGACGACACTTAACAACGAATGAACGATGCTCCCTCGAAATTCTTTTTCTGCTTCCCCATCATACATTTAAATACGATTTTAATCCTAATAGGGCATTATTGTGGTGTAAAAATGTTGTTCTCATAATTATAATGATTAAAATTCACTGGAGCAAAGACACCGGATTTTGACGTTTAGGCTATACTGCCCTGAAATATTGAGGCGAACTATTTTAAGAAACGAGCCTAAAGTTTAAAAAAATAGAATTTAATTCAGCGTAGTCAAATTAATCTGAATTACAGTTTTGAAATGACAGAATTTAACTGAACCATGCGTGGTGTTCATTTACTAATAACGCGATTAAACTTGTTAATAACAACCTTCCAGGAAAATCATTATTCCAAAGATCAATGCAAACTGCGTAGTTAGATTTTTTTTTAAATTTGCGAATCAGTCTATAACGGTGTATTTTATACTGGGCTTCAGAATATTCAATTAAATCTTTTCCAGAAGTTCAATAATTGTTTAACCATCAAGGTAGTAAATCAAAGGGTCAATTAAATTTAGTTGTAAGTTCGTGGTACGTTTGGCCACAAACCGCATGCAAGCAATATATTGTATAATTTTAAAACTTTAATTGGCCCTGGTGTAGGCTAATTATATTTAAAGCTGCGATGATATTATTTATAGACTATAGCTCCGAATGCTATATGTTTGAAAATAAGTAGAATTTAATTTATATAAGTTTACAAATTACAAATGTTAAATTTAAATGTTTCAAAATAAAAATAAAACACATATAGTTATAATTTTACCAAAGCTGAAAGCGGAGATAGCTCAGTTGGCATGGAGTGGTGACAATAAGTTTTGGTTTGATAGTTCAGATCCAGCTACTGATCTTGTATATTGCTATGGGTTATTCCCTCCCTGTCTTCATACACTCTTATTTTTTGTAAATTGTTTTTCTACCTTCTTCCTTTGCCAACCTTATAGACTCTGACTGTTCAATAGGCTAATGGTCATAAGCTAATATGTTTGAAATGGTCAAACTTCATTAGCTTTGAAAAGGCGGATATCATTTACCTATCTTCCTGCAACCCCAGAGTATTCTTATATTTAATTGATACATTGTTTTCGGATTACTACGAGAGGATTTAACTCGTTCAGGATTTGTATTTAATCATTGAGCGTGCTACTCAATCTGTAAGTATAGGGTATTCAATGTAGCTCAAAAACATGAACTGTTTGTAAATAAATCTGTCTTGCTTGTAATTGTTCAAAATCTTTTGATTTGTTTTATAAATGGCTTCAGGTAAAAAGTTCTCCAGTTGGTTTTGGTTGGAAATTGTTTGTTAATTATTTAAACAATCAAAATGTATGTAATTATATAAGTTATAGTTTGGTTACTGTAGCCCGCGCATCACTGAGGGTGGCGACATTGTCGTTGACACGCGTTTGAAGTTAGTAAGCATATTTGTTGTGAGATTTTGTGTTCAGGTTTTGTTTTACCTAGGCGTAGATAAAGTCTATTGTTTTTAATAGTATTTTCAAATGATTTATTTTGTTTTTCACCTTATTACTGGATTGGATATATTTACATAAATACCTTAATTCCTTGTACTGCTAGCAGTCCTATTTTAATCATTCTTTATTCGGTGACATACGTTTCGCCTATTTGTTCAGGCATTTTCAAACCGTTTATAAAATTGTTTAAAAAAATGATTTGCATTTGTTTAATGCGCATGGGCATAAATATGCCGATGTAATTTCTTTTGAAATAGCAAATCGCACACGTGCACTCTGGCCCTTCCTTGTATCAGTACTGAAAAAGAAACTACATTAGCATATTTATGCCCCATTACGTGTGTTCGTGTTAATGTCTGTGGAGTGTTTATGTATAATTTATAGTTTGTTGGCGCGCATTAAACAAATGCAAATCATTAAAACAAAATTTATAAACGGTTTGAAAATGTCTTAAAAAAAATAGGCGAAACGTACGTCACCGAATAAAGAGTGATAAAAATAGAACTGCGAGCAGTACAAGGAATTAAGGTATTTTTAAATGATGTATTTCTAAAGTGTATATATTTAGTCTGCCTGTGATTTTCCATGGGGACTTGCTAGTTATAGAATAAAAACGGGATACATGGTTTTTCTTCAATTTCATAATATTTACTAAAAAACTTATTTTTAACTACCTTTGTACCTCGATAATACCTCAACTTATTAAAAAAACGTGATATTTTGCAAAAATTAGTAATATATATATTGAAAGAGAAAAATTCAATTTATTTAATTTCAAATCTCACTATCAATATCAACTAGGTGGGATAACCAAAAAACATTTTGAATAGCATTTATTATTATTAAGTTTATTTAAACTAACATTTTGCTGTTTTAAATGACATTTTTCTGATTTGTTTTATACAGTACTTAGAAAAAAAAAAAAAAAAAAATAAATTTTTAGAGGTATACTAATTATTGCATTTTAAAGTACACATCTCAAGCTTCAAAAAAATTACCAATAAAGATTATCTGATATCGTGCATTAATAGTATACTAGGGGAGACTACACGCCAACCCCCGATGGAACTTTCTAAAAAACATATGTTATGTTTTATTTATAATAAAAGGTATAGGAATAATAATAACCTCAAAACTAAGATGGTAAATAATGTTAAAGGTTCAAATCAAATTATTTCGTATATTTTATAACAACAGTTATAATTATTTAATAATTGTTTCATATTTTGAAAGCAGCTGTTAATATTGGTTATTCACTACCAATTACCGTATATTATAAATAAATAGGCCTACTATCACATATATTATTTCTCAAGGCCATTTTTTTGTCGGTACGCCATAACTTCCTTAATACATCATCAAATTACATGAATGAGGAATCATTTTAAAGCTTTCCTTAACCGCTACATCGGAAAAATATACAAAATACAATTATACGAAAAAAAAGAAATAAAGAATCTGAAAGTAACAGTGATGTAAGATCAAGTAAGTTGTAGAGATGTTTTCCTGGCGTTGGTAACACTGATGATAACAATAACCAGCTGGAGAGCTGCCGTAACGCCACTACATTGCTATTTTTAATTAATTGTAAGCGTGGTTATAAACAGCCTTGTGGATTCACCTATTACTTTAATTAAGTGGGATTTAAGTAAGTTAGAATGCGAATGCTTCGCACGGGTCAGCTAGTTAAATTATAATATGTCTTATGTATGTTTAATTAGGATGTAGCATAGTTTTGTCTTATCTTTAAATTCCATAACGCAAGTTTTTATTGGTTTGTGTGTGTTGAAACATGTGTTGGTTCAGTCTGGACCTAACATAAAATATTATTTTGTATTAAGCTGGACATCCGAATCAACTGTTTTATCTGTTATTTTATTCAATTAGGCCTAGTTGCTATGGTAATGAATATAAATACATTCAAGAAATGTGTTGGTACATCATCAGTCTAGGCGTAACCTAAAATTATGTTCACCTGCCTTAACGGCAACATACACATATAATTTATGTTTTTGTCCACATTTAATTTCTCTCAACTGCGGAGGAGGAGAGAACGGCAAGCTGCGCGCATCAAGCTCTATTCAGCTGCTGGTTCCCCACTACAGATAGTGCCAAGTAGCGTGAAGCGTCACTTGAACATGCGCTATAACGTCTTACCCTCTCCTACTTGACTGTGAGTCTTTAGTACAGTCACCACCAAAAAGTGTTGATATACAATCAACACGACTTCATAGCAGACACGAATTAGGTAGGGCAGGCGGCTCTGACTGTACTCCGCCGAGAGAGGGGAAATGTGGTGGGAGCCGACGTAGGAGACTTGCACACCCCCTCTTCGCGCTCCATCCTAATTGGCGCTATCTGTACCGCTGTTTTTCTCGCCGTTGGTCGCAAATTTACTCGTTTGCGATAAAAATTTTATTCGGAAGCATTTTTATCATATTTTATCAACCTTATTAAAAAATCGAAGATATACGAATTGCAGGTTTTAATGTCTACTTTCAGAATCCGTTTGGAAAATTTAAATCTGGCCACTCAGTTTAATCATAATTTGTTTATTCTGTACTAATTGTGGAAAAAACTATTAAAGCTACAGATTTCATCTTCCGCCTGTTTGAAGTACACATAATAAACAATTATTTTCCGAAATATCTGCCCTTAATATTGTAAATTAAAAAATATATGAATTTTTGAAAAATAGTAATTTTTAAGCGTTTTTCCTACTTTTCTCGGTGGAAAATGGTCCGATTAGGCTCTATAAAAAACAGTTTTGTAGGGTTTTTAATTATCTACAAATGTCCCACTGGAAGTATCGTGATCCATTCATAATATTTTATAATATCAACGAAAAACAAAAAAAAAAAGTATTAATTTATTGTTCTTTTTGTTTATAAAAAATGCAAAAAAGCTCATTGCCTAATAGTTTTTGTATTTTACACACTGAAGTCTACCCTTAAAGCCACTGTGAATGTCACTTGCTGTTAAATTCAATTACATGAAAAAATCTCTATTGATTGGGCTAGTGGACATTTTCCCGCCCCCGGTTGATAAGCGATTAAAGAGGCAGAAAAGTCCTCTTAAAGTAGTATCTGGAGGAAAATAATTATTGTATTACTTAAAGAAAAATAACAAAACCATTACAAATAGTATATAAATTAAGAGGTTTGATAGTTGTTGGAAAGAAGTCTGGGAAGAAATGTGGATCGATACGTTATTTCGTTCTCGCCTCTTTCAGTGATAAACATTTATCTTGGATGTGTTGGCAATATTACAAGAGTATTTCCTATTCTGAAGTATTTTACTGCAATGCGAACTAAGAGTCGAGTTGGGTCGAATTTGGACAGTTCTCAAAAAAATGTCTGAAAACAGCCATTAAACTCATACAATATATACTAAGTCATAATTCGGTATATAGACCAGGATATAATCTCTTTAGGCATTTCATATTGCTAAAAAATATTTATATTCGTCAGACTCCTTATAATATACACGCTATCGAAAAGTAATATCTTTTAAAAGCTCAATATGGAATAATTTTGTTAATGCTCCTTGTCCGTCTATGACAACTAAACTATTTATTTTGCGACGGCGTTTATGGCAGCAACAATGTCAGCTCAGATGGCATAGCGGTGTTTCAATACTCCAAAAGTAAATCTGTGACTAAGAATCTGGTTATAGGCCAGTAGGTAGGGGTAAATTTAGACCAAAAGTTCCAGTAATTTACAATACGGCTGATATTTTTTTAAATAATTACATTAAAGTATGTAGATTAACATAAAAAAAGTTTACCAGTCTATCGATTTCCCAAAGTAAAAAAAAATAAAAATCGATTATAATTTTTTTCCCGATTATCCTTAATATTTCGATCTGGGATGAAGATAGAGAAAAATAAAAAATATTACCGTGTAGGGGAGGTATTTTTCAACAAAAAGGTCATATGTATTTATTTCGTCCGAGCAATGGTTTGTCTGGAAAAAATTTGATAATGCAAGTATATATTTTGCACAGGGGAAATCACTAAAAGGGGACATCTTATTTATATATGAAGCGTTGGCTCATTCTAAATTGGCCGAATTTTAATATATCGAATTGAAACTTGACGTATTAGTTAAAATATATATTTTAAACATTTATGCTGAGTCTCAGCTTGTTATCTTGAAAATGACCCGATCTAGGAGTCAATTTCTATTATCGATTTTAGGAGTACCGGACCCACGAACTAATTTCAATCTATTCCAGTTTCGTCAATTTTTGGAATATCAACACCAAATTTGTTTTACAAGTTGAGTACACCAGTATAAATATTCTTAGTAAGTATGAACGATTTTTTTCATGTTATTTTTAAAAACGAGGAGCTTGAAAATAGTCTTCTGTTTTACCTATCTCGTAATAACTATAACACCTTTGGATCCAACGACTCCATTTTCGACATTTTTGAACATATCGATTTAAAAATTGGTACAGAAGTTAAAAACACAATTGTTTTTTGCTATACTTATTTTAAAAACTATATTTAAAAAATTTACTAATCTGCAGCCGATTAACTCAAGCGTTTTGATAAAAAATCTAAAAAGGTCTAAAATTATACTTTTTTAAATTACTTGTGCTTTGAAAAGTAAATAATAAAAAAAGGTTTATACTCCTTGATCTTGTTTGAATCTATATATTTAACTTGTAAAAAAACTTTCAGGTCGATATTTTGAAAATTTTCTAAACTGGAGCTGTTTAAAATGAATTGGTGGGTCCGGTACTCCCAAATCGAGAAACCCATTGATAAGTCAAGTGGCTCTAGATCGGGTAATTTTCAAGATAACAAGCTGAGACTCAGTATAAATGTTTAAAATATATATTTTAACTCCTATGTCAAGTTTCAATTCGATATATTAAAATTCGGCCAATTTAGAATGAGCCAACGCTTCATATATAAATAAGATTTTTCCCTTTTAGTGATTTCCCCTGCTGCAAAATACATACATGCATTATCGAATTTTTTCCGATTTGTTTTAGGAGTTATGTGAAAATATTATATTCTGCTCCACTCTTAGTTGTTTGAATTGTTTTTTAATCATAAACTACACTCTATTTCACGCTCACCGTGCAGTACGGAGCGCCCGTAAGTCATGTTATCCAAACTGCAGTCTCAGTGATACTAACCGTCCAAAAAACATGACAATAAACTTGATGTTCCCAGTAATGGTATTAGCATGACTTTATCTCCCGTAAGACCTGTACTTGCACGGTGAACGTGTAATTGAGTGTAGTTCGTGCATCACTTAAAATGGCGACATGGTCGTTGAAACTCAATTAAGTAATTAGGAATGATCATAGTCAAAAAAATAAAAGTTTAGTTAGTGGTGCTATCTTGTAGCTACAAGTACAAACTTTAACCGTATGCTGATTCTAAAGAAACGATTAGGGTCTGTGATATTGACAAATGAAATATCGTCACTCAGAGAAGTAACACGCACAGAGTCAACAGGAAACAGAATAGTAAAGCACAGAGTCAACAGGAAACAGAGTAGTAAAGCATAGAGTCAACACCATGTGTTTGTCTAACTAAGCTTGTTGCCATTAGTCGTTGGTCAACAGCTAATACACTTTGTCCCATTTACTTCCGATAGTTTGTTTAATACATTTTTTTATTTAGGTTTTGAACAGAAAGGAAATGTTTAAAAAAAAAAGAGAGATAACGGTCAGAAATCAAGTATTTTTCAATTAGAAAACGTAAAGAGCAGTCAATAAATACCGTTGCATTTAGTTTAATTATGAAATAATCATTAAAGTACAGAGTATCAACAATCATTGTCAGCGCAAGGGTTGCAATAAAAAAAAGGGGAAAAAAAATCAGTCGCAGGACCACATACCTATGTCCTCTAGTATTGCTTACTAGTAAATCCCCGTGAAAAATCACAGGCGAATTAATTAAATACACATCAGAAATACATCATTTATACAAAATTCTATGTAAACAACACATTTTATCTGGGCCTACCTAACTATGCAGACGGGGATTTTTAACTCGGTAAATGTGTACAATTATAAGGACTATAAAACTGTAGGAATATTTGTTAAGATTTTGTGTTTTATGTATATTATTATATTTTTATACAGGGTGATTTTTTTAAATGGGCCACCATTGGCATCTCAGAAACTATAAAAGTTACAACAATCTTTAAATGGGGGACCTTTCTTTGTTTTTTGGGAAATTAAAAAATATGTAGTTAAAATATTTGTAAATGGCCGCCATTTTTCAATATGGTGGTCAACTTTGAAATTTCTTATGGAAGCCCCTACTTTTTATGACGGATTTGGATTTAACATGCAATTTTAAGACGTTTTTATTCTTGGTGTTATTTTGATAAACTTAACTGTTTAGCCGCTAGGAGCGCTGAAAGTTTCAGAAATTCTTATTTCAACAATTATTAAAGAGGCATGTTTTAAAATTTGCAAACAATAAAATTTAACTCAAAGGGTAATATTTTGTACAATGGAAAGTTAAAAAGCTGATGTAATTTCACAAATACTTAATTTTATTAAAAAAATGTACTTAAATTACTGTTAAAAAATCACCTCTCCTACCCGACCCTACAAGTCACAGTGAATCTGTTTAATAATTTAAATATGTTTGTGAGAAAGTATGTGTTAGTTCCTGGTACCGTTTATTTAACAGTAATTTCAGTACTTTTTTTGTATAAAATAAAGTATTTGTGAAATTGACACAGCTTTTTAACATTCCACTGTACAAAATATTGTACTTTGAGTTAAATTTTATTGTTTGCAAATGGTAAAACATGCCTCTTTAATAATTGTTAAAATAAGACTTTCTGAAACTTTCAGCGCTCCTAGCGGCTAAACGGTTAAGTTTATCAAAAAAACACCAAGAATAAAAAAGTCTTACAATTTGATTTAAAACCCAAATCCATCATAAAAAAGGGGTTTCTATAAGAAATTTCAAAGTTGAACGCCATATTGGAAAATGGAGGCCATTTAGAAATATTTTAACTACATATTTTTAATTTCCCAAAAAACACGAAAAGGTTCGCCATTTAAAGTTTGCCGTAAAATTAATACTTTCTGAGATCCCAATTTTGGCCCAATTAAAAAAAATCACATAAAATAGAAAATTTTTGAGAGGCTGTAGCTCATAAACGGTTGGGTTTAGGAAAAAATATAAAAGAATAAAAATGTCTTAAATTTGTGTCCTTAATTGAAATTCAACATAAAAAATAGGGGTTTCCATTTGAAAAAATGAAGTTGGCCACCATATTGGAAAAATGGCGGAGTTTTTGAAAATGTTAATATTGTATTTTTAATATAAGGGAAAAAGTAGGGAAGGTCCCCCATTTAAAGATTGTTGTAACTTTTATAGTTTCTGAGATGCCAATGGTGGCCCATTTAAAAAAAATCACCCTGTATACAGGATGTTACAAAAAGGTTGGGCTGGCTATGCAGATTCAGATTCTACATGCAAAAATAAGTCGAAAATGTAGTATAACATTTTTTCGATTTCGGCTTAGTTTAGCCGTAATCCGCCATTTTGTTTTTGTAAAAAACTCACTTTAACTCTGGAAATAGATAAGATATCGAGTTCAAATTTGGAATTAGCATTTTATGTTACGATTAACAATTGTACCAAACACAAAGAATTTATTTTTATAATTTTCAAAATGGCGGCCGTTAAAAATTTTTAATGTGTAATATCTTGAAAACCGTTTACTTTACAAAAAATGTACAAGACACAAAATATTTTCCTTTTTTAACGACAGACAAAATGATTTTTTTGTAGTTTCAGTAGGTCAAAGGATAACCGAGTTATCGACAAAAAACTAAAAACATAATTTCTTGGTAATTGTCTACAACAACCAAAATAAGCCTAAAACCCAAATTTTTATAAATTAAAAAAATTGTTTAGTTAATTTTGTAGCGGGCTAAAAAATTTGTGTCTTTCAATTTGTAATAAAACATAAATTAAAATTGAACAATTTGGAGTTTTTCTAGTCCCTAGTTTTAATGGAATTTTCCTTAAAATTGTTAAATTGCCACCATTTTGATATTTATTAACCAATTTTTGCATTAAAGGGTCATTCGATTTAAAATGAAAAGGGCTTAAAATTTAGTGTCTAGTAAAATTTTGTTTTAGTAGCTGGTTTTCATGGAATTTTACTTTAAAAATTTTAAATGGCCGCCATTTTGAAATTTGATGAGTCTGATCAAAGATATGTTTGGAAAATGTTTATAGCTATAGAGTTAAAGTGTATACCAAGTTTCATAAAAATATCTCCAAGGGCTTTTGACTTATTAATTATTTTTTTAAACAAATACAAAACGGCGGATTACGGCTAAAATAAGCCGAAATCGAAAAAGTGTTATAGTACATTTTTTTACTTTCTCCCCCCTATACGTAGTATATGGAGAAAGTATTGTTTTCGTGCAAATTTTCTAATTTGAATTTTTAGTGAAATTATCTGTTTTGGTGCTCCCTGAACCCCC
>JAGFPH010001570.1:47561-60918 GCA_018207615.1 Philaenus spumarius
ATAGCTGTTTATAATAAGAAACAAACTAATCCAGCTGCTTTCGTGGATGTAAATAACGTTGTTTATAGTATTCAGGAGGTTATAAAAACATTTCTATACAAAACAGCTGTCTATAATAAGAAACAAACTAATCCAGCTGCTTTCTTGGAAGTAAATAATGATTTTTAAATAACAGATAACACAGTTAATTCGGATGTCCAGATTTTAGTACAAAATAATATTTTAAGTTAGGCCTATACTGAACCAACATATGTTTCAATAACACACACAAACCAATAAAAAATTGCGTTAAGGAACTTAAAAATAAGAAAAAACTATGATACATCCTAATTAAAAATAAATAAGACATATAGTAGACCTACTTATTGATACTATATGGTAATTGATAGTGAGTAACTTTTTGGTTAGGTTTTGGATTAAGTGTACACCTGAGCCATACTGGTTCTTTTAACCTTTATTATAACTGTTGTTATAAAATATACTAAATAATTTGATTTGAATATTTATTATTATTTACCATCTTAGTTTTGATGTTATTATTAATCCTACACCTTTATTATAAATAAAACATAACATAACTGTTTTTGTTGTTCTGCCTTATGGACTGGTTATAATATACTTATAATTAAATAAATACCTTATTTATATATAAACTGCTCGCAGTCCAGTAATCGTTTTTTTAATCGGTGACGACCGTTTCGCCTATTTCATTCAGGCATTGTCAAACCGAAACTTTTATGTTATAGCATTTGATTTAAATGCTCGTCACTTTAAAAATTACACAAAAACACACAACACAACACATCACAACACTTTGAAACACAAAAAACTACATTTAAAATAATCGCAATGTTAATTATGTCATATAACATGGACATACGTGTTCACTGGTTCATTGCTTAGTCAGTACTGAACAAAAAAAAGTCCACTTTCAATCAAATACCATCTTCGACAGTATAATTAAATTAACCCCTTCAACTAGAAGACATAACCACCCGCAAAACTAGTTTTTTTTTTGTTCAGTACTGACTAAGCAATGAATCAGTGAACACGTGTGTCCATGTTATATGACATAATTAACATTGCGATTATTTTAAATGTAGTTTTTTGTGTTTCAAAGTGTTGTGATGTGTTGTGTTATGTGTTTTTGTGTAATTTTTAAAGTGACGAGCATTTAAATCAAATGCTATAACATAAAAGTTTCGGTTTGACAATGCCTGAATGAAATAGGCTAAACGGTCGTCACCGATTAAAAAAACGATTACTGGACTGCGAGCAGTTTATATATAGGTATTTATTTAATTATAAGTATAAAACATAACATATGTTTTTAGAAGGTTCCTGCTGGATTAAACGCAGGGGTCTCCTCTAGTATACATGAGCTTTTGTAAAAATATACTTCATCTACCACTTGTAGTCAGTATTTAAAATTTTGTTGACTTCATAAGATTTATTCCGAAGTGAATTTATAAGACTGTTTTATTTGCGTTTAAATTACTAATAAAGTTAAGTGAAAACCGTATGAAATTTCGTCCATAGTGATACATCTCCAACCGTCAATGATAAAATTGAATCATTTTGAGAAAACTTGTCACTATGCATATTAGGAATACATATTCAATTCAAAAGTGTTTTTTTCCTTAAAACGAATTACAAACGTGAACGACAAAATATCATACAATTCATTGCAATATTAATTTAGAATAATTCGATGACGCACCTGAATCGCTGAAATGAGTAGAGCGAATTTCATTAATTAAGTTTATATGTTTTAAGGGGGCACTCCACCTTAATATTGAGAAAAATTACAAATAATGACCATATTTGATTTTTCACCTAGTTTTGTTCCCTACTATTTTCTGAACAATTTGATATATAATAAGTGCAGATAATATGCCTAGAATTAGTTTATTTTATCTAAAAACTAAACGTTTACACATATTTCAGGCATATAGATGTATATTCTCCAAATAACTTAGTCTTTTTCTAGGCCGTTTTCCGAAAGTTTTGTTTTCACACGTTTTCATTTACAGTGGCAGATATAACTCAAGTTGTATTTGAGATAGCCTCATATTTTTTTTTGAAGAGAACATTTCATTGTACAACCTGTAGTATGGATATACATTAGTTCCTATAATAAAGATTTTAAGAAATGATTAAAACAAGATTTTACAAGAATTTTTTATACAAAATTTAATAACATATTTTTACAGAAATATTTTATATAATTTAATATCCATACTACAGGTTGTAGAAATGGAATGCCCGTTTCAAAATAAAAAAATATATATTAGGCTATCTCAAATACAACTTGAGTTATGACTGCCACAGTGAAGCCTAGTTAAATCTGTAAAAATTAACCCCCCCTGGGGGGGACGGGGTGGGGGCCAAAACTTATGGAAAAGTCACTATAAACAACACTCATATATAAAACATAAAATAATTAGGTTTGCTTTAAAAATAAACAATTTTTTTTTATGTAGGGGTTCAACCCCCTTAAGGTTTCAACCAGCTATTTGGGAAATTGGTCTACTCACGAAGGCGTTGAATAGCTAGGGTTACCAGGCGTCCGGATTTCGCCCGGATTGTCGGGGTTTCATGAAGCGATGGCGTGAAAAAATACGAAACCAAATTACCGAACAACTGGTTAAAGTCCATAGCTCGTAGAAGGTGTATTGAAGGGCTCAGTGAAAGGGAAGCAAACAGTGAGTCTGGGTAAAAAAACAACAGTTCGTTAGTTTTCTTTCAAACAGTTGACCGTTTTTGTACTCACCACTATTTAAAACAGGTCTCTCTCGTTTTATTTCTCAAGTAGGTTCAGGACTCTGTTCCTTGTAAAATGCCAAAAAGCCCGTGTGTTTTAATGAGAAACTACAAAACAAGTACAAGTTCTTGAAACTTTGTGAGGGAAGTGGTTGTCGTGTGAAATGTGAGACATGCAGCGCTGAATTTTCGGTGAAACGTAAGTACGGCGGGGATGAGGATGCTCGTCTCAAAACTGACCGTCATACAAACGCCGCTAGCTTAAACCCTAAACACGGCATCGGATCTTTATTAAAAAAATGTTAACTCCACGAGATCCGAGGAAGGAGCTAGACCCAGTAACAAACGGATAATCGACTTCCATCTATCTGTTATGCTGGTTTATTGAATCAATAATTTTTAGTAATTTGATTAATAAGTTGTTTTGTGAAAACATGATATCATTGTAGCATTTAAAAAAATAAAATTTTCAATTTTTCGCTCATTGTAAGCATTTAAATTGCTTTTATTTTAAAAACGGTCCATTAAGATTAATTGATTCTCCTCCCATTTGAACCTAAAGTATAGTATTATATTGCCCCTTATATATATGCACTAGCTGGCCCGACCCGGCTTTGCACGGATAGACAAATCAAAGTTAAATGTATATAAACAAAAAATGTATTATATCAATAAATATATTACACTAAGTATTTCTTATGGGGATTTTTAATAACTTTGACCCCACCAAACCTCCCCTAAATTGTCGATTTTTTAAAAAAACTCTTTCTTTGCGAGCACCTAGGGCCCTAGAGGAAGCTACATACCAAATTTCATTCCAATCCGTTCGATGGTTTTTTGTAGTAAATTTGACCCGCCAAACCTCCCCTAAAATTTCGAATTTTTCGAAAAAATTTCTTAGAGTGCACCTATGGCTCCAGGGGAAGCTACATACCAAATTTCATTCCAATCCGTTCGATGGTTTTAGAGAAATCGTGATTTTGTAACTTTGACCCCCCCCTAACCCCCTAAAATTTCGATTTTTTAAACCCTTTCTCAGCGAGCATCTATGACCCTAGAGGAAGCTACATACCAAATTTCGTTCCAATCCGTTCGGTAGGTTTTGATAAATCGTGATTTAGTAACTTTGACCCCCCAAAACCCCCCCCTAAAATTTCGAATTTTTGGAAACCCTTTCTTAGTGCGCATCTAGAGCCTATAAAGAGTATTAGTGCCAAATTTCATGTTTGTAGGCCTCGTGGTTTTATAGAAACTGTTATGAGTCAATGGTATTTGGCTTTTATAAAAAATAAGTATAGATGAATAGTGTCCTGATTTGGTTTGGACAAATTTATGGTAACTCTATGAATAGCTGCCTACGTGTACGAAATATATTAGTAGAATTTGTTTGCACCTCAGCCTAAATCCCAGGCTCACGTGCTGCTATGTTTCGCTCGCAGAGGAAAAACTCGCTTTGCAAGTTTGTACATTGACCTTGCAGCCACAGATTATGGACTGCTTCCCTTAGCTTACAGTGAACAAACTGACTTAGTGAGTTTGCATCCCAGCCGTCAGCCTGGGATAAGAAGATTCCCAGCCCACGGTAAAATTCCCCTCGTTGATTTTAACAGGGTACTTTTACGGTATTTTACGTTTTGGTCACTTTTGGGGGAATCGGATGGGCCATAAGGTCGTGTAAGAAAACAAAATGTAAAGCATAATATCCTATACATTTTTTATTGGATAAAACCCCAAAAAACTTTCATTCTATTACGAAAAATCTCAAATATGTTAACTTACGGTCAAAAAACGTGCTTCCGGTAGTTGGATTTCTTCAGTTAACGAACTCGTCTGAGAGACATATACAACCAACCTGTGTACCAAATTTGGACCGAAATCTTACGTAAAATGCGACCGTTAGAGTGAGAATACATTTATATAAAATGTTGAATGATACCCCAAATCGTGTTCTCATTGATTACTCCCCTGACCTTAGGTCTTTTCGTAACATTTACAGAAATAGCTAATTTTTTCTATTGAAATTCGCTAATTTAGGAAACCATAATGTATAATATGGTACGCAATAATTTTCCTAACTATCACTTTATTTAATGTAGGCCTACATGCAACTTCAATGAACTAACAAAATACCAAACATCTAATCACAAATGTTGTTATGATTAGTAATATTTTCAAGTGTCTTAGTATCTAACTAAATTCCCAAGTTTAACATTCAACACATATTTCATAAATTTTTGAATCGATAACATTTTACTCTGGTAAAATAACGTTTTAATCAATGGAATAAAACAACTCAGTGTGCTCAACACAAAAGGTATTTATTCTAAAATACTAATAGTTTTACCGGCTTTAAATAGCCTTCACGGTATGTTTCAATGTATCTGATTGATTGTTAGCTGTTACGACATGAACTTTGATTAATCACTGCAAGTATTGGTGTTCGTGGCTGTGTTTCGATGCAACCACAACTCCAAATGAATTTTAACTATCCATGGCTGTGTATTTATTTAGAACACATGTTTTGATGACAGGTGCCAACAGCGATTTAAAGAACTACAGTGGTAAAAGTACAAAAAAAGTAAATTTATTTAATACATAAAAAACAAACGTATTCACTGATTTCCACAGTCATCAAAATGAAAAATATACTACAATTTATTAAATTATCTCAAATACATTAGCAAACATAACTGAAATATTTCTATACAAAATGTATTTATTTATACATTGCTAAGAATATTCTGTATTCATAATTAAACCTAATGTATTTATTTTATTTTATAAGCACCAAACTGATAGAATAAATACGCCAATCCTAATAACTGTACGGTGTAATTTCATCCTACTCCAATTGAGCTTTTTTGTTGGCATAACCTATAGATAGAAATAACTACTATTGGAATGTTTATCTTTATATATAAAATCCAAATACCACTCACTGACTCACTCAACACGAAATCTCAAAAACCACCGAACGGATTGAAAAGAAATTTGGTATGCAGCTTCCTCTAGGGCCGGAGGTGCTTGTTAAGAAAGGTTTTCAAAAAATTTGAAATTTTAGGGAGGTCAAAGTTACTAAAAATCCGCTTAAGAAGTACATAGTATAGGCTAATATATTTATTGATATATTTTTTTGGTTAATATACATTTAACTTTGATTTGTCTATCCGTGCAAAGCCGGATCGGGCCAGCTAGTATATGTATAAAACAAAGTCGTGTTTGTTACACCACTTATAACTCAAAAACGGCTGAACCAATTTTTATAATCTTTGATTTGTTGGATTTGTCTCCACCCCGAATAGCAGAATATCTATTAAAATATAGGAAAAATACACAAATAAAATTAAAGACACAAAATAATTTTAGGTTAGGCCTAGGCTGATGAACTAGTACAGCCATGTTAATTGAATGTATTTACATTCATTACCATAGCAACCAATAAAATAACAGATACAACATTAATTGATTCAAAAGTATAATCTATATAATAAAAATGAAATGCTGTACGTTGGTATGCGCGCATCACTTGAGAACAGCTGGACTAATTTGGCTATTTTTTGTTTTAAAATGTTCGTAATAGTCCGAATTAAGGTTTTATGAAAAGAGAAATTCGGGGAAACTGAACATCCCTTTTTCATGAACTCAAGACGATAACTCACGAAACAGCTGTTCTAATAAAATGCTTAGTAACACATGTTTGTTTACATTCATTCCCATAGCAACTTTAATCAGCATTTATAATCAGTTTATTATTCTTCAAAACCAACAGATTTTTTAGATTAGATTGACCAACTTAAAGCAAACAAAAACAAAAATCAACTAAAATGCTTACTTTATTTTAATTCAATTCAAACATTGGTTGTTACACATTATATATAAAACAACTGATTTGGATAAAAAACTGAACATAGTTTTAGGTTAGGCCTACAATAAACCAAAACACTTGCAACCAATAAAATTGGGCTAATTGTTTATTTGCAACCAATTGGGCTAATTTAGAATCAGGGTTTTTACGATTCTTTACAGTTATCAGTTTTTTTAGATTAGGTAAAAGCAAACAAAAGGTTTACTGTATTATCTATAAAGATTTACAAACTATAAATCTAAATTTGTGTAGTATATTCTTAAGTGGCATAAAAACCATTTTGCAATTCCATTACCGTACTCAAGTCAATGTAACGACATGGAATAACTACCCATTAAATTAAATCAAGCAATGGCGAAGCATTGCTGGGTCCTTGTGTTTAATAAAGAATACATTGTTCAAGTACTACCAGCATTTCTGGTTAGTCCTAATATAATTAGATTTATTGTTCAATTTAATTTACAATATATTTTGTTGTGTTTCTTTGAAGTGCTCCTTTAAATTCAACAGAATTAAAACAATGTTTTCATTTAAAATTAATTTGTATAATGGAAGCATCCTATTTATTCGCACAAAGAAAGTTTGTCTCAAAATAAATGAATCCTATGACTGAAAAGACCTTGTATTTTGTATTTAAATATCTGTGTCTGCGCTTCACATTTAGTTATTTACATGTTTTATTACTTTACATCGGGAGTTTATTATGAACTCTATATTTTATTTAGTAATAAGAAATATAAGTGAAATAGTACAAAATTTCAACTGTACTTAAACATTATATAAGAGTGCAATTACACAAACAAACTTAATATATAAAAACTAATACATTTTAACCAAACAAAAATCAAAGTAACATTACGTTTATTACTACTGTATGTACTTTGTATAAACCAAGAAACAGAAAACGCTAAAAAAATCTGGAAATTGGTTGACCGTGCAGGCCAACCCTAGAACTTCCCGCTTAGTTTGAATTTTAAACGCTTAAAAATGAGTTTATTTGTTAAAATACCAAAAAACGAAAATTTGTGAAGTTTTAAACAACGATAACTTTTGAATGCGTCGTTAGATTTTCATTTAAAAAAAAGCATTCTACGCAGTTTTTAAAGCACAAAAAGAAAATGTACAGGTTTATATTGATTGGTTGAGAAATCTGGAAGATATGGAAAAAATACCAAAAAACTAAAATTTGTGAATTTTTAAACAACGATAACTTTTGAATGCGTCGTCCGATTTTCATTTTCAAAAAAGCAGTCGACGCAGTTTTTTAAGCACAAAAAATGTATACATGGTTTTATTATGATTTTTTCGCACGCTTTAAAGTTATTTTTAAAAACATAAAAATTAAAAAAAAAAAATTAGGTTATTTTTTAAAATTTCTTCGGATTGGCTCGATGGATTAACTCTCAAATCTAATCAGATCTAAGTTTTGATACACCCTTTCGAATGACATGTCGTAGAATTCAATCGGTTGATTCGTTTTTGAGAAACTGTACGACAAAAATTTATTTACACACATACATCCACGCACACATACACACACACACACACACACACACACACACACACACACACACCCGGACATCTCGGCGGGAATAGTCAGAATGGCTTCCTGGGACCTCAAAACGTGGAGATTTAATGAAAACTCGACTTTCGAAAATCGGACCGAAATCCATAACTTCCCTTTATTGGTAGCGGGAAGTTAAAAAACACTGAAACTATTCGAAACATATTAAACAAACAATGAAACTTAACAATAATATAAATCAATTTTGCTATTGATGAAAAATAGGTTGCTATTGTATATTTAAAGTAATTGCGTAAAATGTAAACATTTGACAAATCGGTATTTTAATTTAAAACAGCACAAAAATAGTAATGAATAAAATACTACTCCCTGATTTCCAAATAATTTAAGATACATGTAGAATTTAGATCATCTAACTACATTCTTTTTGAAAAAATATGTGTATCTGAAAGTTTGAAGAAATTACATAAACGTCATAATTTTTCTTTCGAAGCTTTATGAAAATAGTAATAATTCCGAAACCTCGGCACCGATTTCTAAAATATTTTAGATTTAAATAAAATTCATTTCAAAAATAACTTTTTAAATTAAAAAAATAATAAGTTTATCTCTGAAAATATTTCGAAATTACGTAACGTTGGCCTATATATATAAAATCGGGATTTTTACTTTAAAGCATTCCACAAACGAATGAACAGATTTAAGAAGAAATAATAATATGTCACATCCAAATAGAATTTAAATTGCGAAACAAATTTGCCACTGACAAGAATAATATGTTGTCACTGGTTATTTTTAGAAATTTCGAAATGTATGTTGGAAGTTTTGTGGAGAAATATCGTCGAAACTGTTGAACTCACATCGCGTAAAAACTTAGGTTATTTGTAGCACCGAAAATGCTTATAACTTGAAACTACATAGATTTAAAAATATTTCGGATCCAAACATTATCATCAACTTTTTAATTTAGCATAAAACATTTCACTGAAAATGTAAAGAAATTTCCAAGTATAGAAAAATTAATATTTTACTTCACTGCAGCCAGAAAATGGCAATACTTTAAAAAACTACTTTACCGATTTCAAAAATATTTCGAAATCAAATATAATGTGTATTACTCAATAACTTTTGTCACTCAATACGTAGGAAATTCAAAATTTATTGGCGACCGAATTAGTTTGGCGTGCAATCAAACAGTTCAATCTATCGAACAACTGTGTAACTAAAGAAAAATAGGTTGTACAGTAATTGAAAAGTTTATGTTGTAAAAAGGTAGGAAAATAGTAGGGAAATTTATTTTTGTATCTGTATAAAATATTAATATGACTCGAGAAGTAATTAACTGATTTAAAAAAATCGCATCTAAATATCATTCATACTATTATTAGCGAATTTCCATAGGAAAAATGAGCTATTGCAGTGGCCCTTATGGTAAGATCTAAGGTCGGGAGTAGCAAATGAGCACCGATCATGGTCCCTAGAACACGTTTTTGGGTGTCATTTATATATATATATTTATATATATATATATATATATATATATATGTAAATATGTGTTCACACTCTAGCGGCCGCATTTTAAGTCCGATTTGGTTCAAATTTGGTACACATGTTGGTTGTATACGTCGCTCGGACGAGTTCGTTAGAAAAAAAAATCCAACAACCGGAAGTGCGTTTTTTGACCGGAAGTAACTATTTTTTCACATTTTTACTACGAGAATGACATTTTTTAGATTTTTTCTAAACATATAAATGTAAGATGTTATTCTGCACATTTTGTTTTTTTACGTGACCTTATAGCTCGCTTGGTTCCCCCAAAATCGATTAAAACGTAAAATCCATAAAAGTACCCGGTTCGAAACCAAGTGGTGCAAACTCGCGAGGCCACTAGGCGCAAACAAAGTCTACTAATATATTACGTACAACATAGACAGCTGTTCAACTCCTTCGTGAGTAGACCTATTTCCCAAATTGTTGGTTGAAACTCTAAAACATAGGCATATAAACTTAATTTTGGAAATTTGCTCAACTCACGTCAGCGGCCCAGCTGCGTGGTCGAATTATTTTTATTTGTAGTTGAAAATTAAGGCTCTTCTTTACCTTGAAGAAAACTCCCGAGTGTACAGTATGATTTTAATACAAAAAGGCCTGACTCAAGCCGCAAAATCGTTGAAACATGCATTCGCAATAACGTGTTTCGGATTCTATTTATAAATTAATAATCTGGGAAACTGCTTTAAGTTATAAAGAAGGCTTTATATTTTTTACGTGTTAGCTTAAAATATGGAAATTATTGCTTAAAACTCCAAAAAAATTCATTAAAAATAATCGATTTTTACTCAGTTGAACCGTTGATTAAAATGAGTTGTCGTCGATATCTTTCAGTTATGAGATTTAAGACAAAAGCACATAGCCTTTAAGAACAATTTAAGATGTTCCACAACTTTTTAGGTTGAAAAATGGCATCCGAAACACGTTAGTACGAAGTGCATGTTTTTGCTGTTTTACGCAAGGTATAGAAGACCCAAATAGGTTGTCACTATACACTTTAAGAAACTACGTGCAGTATAGAAAATCTTTATTTTAAACTTTATAGTAACAAAAACGTCTTCAAAGTATAAATAAAATAGCAGATATTAAATATGGTTATAGTTAGCCGTTTCGAACTTAGACAAATGTGTAAAATATTGTCAGCACTATAAATTGGGAACTATTTCGCGAATTAAGTAGATTGCACATTTCTCAATAACATTAAAATAGGTTGTCAAAGGAAATTTTGAGAAATTATGTACTACGAATAAAAACGTAGAAAATTCAAAATTTGTTGTAAATTACGTTGGCATATATTGTCAAAACTTGGGAAGGATTGAACCTATTTTGATAAAATGTCCGAAATATTCCTAAATGGCGATTTCGTATGTAAAACCATTTTCATTTAACTCGGGTCACTAGTTATCATGTTATAAACTAACAGTTAGACAGAGTCGTTGTATTATATTATACAGAGATATAAAAACGACGATTCACTAAATACCGGATAGTGAGTTAAGTATTTCCCATTCTAAATACTTTGTTATAATGTTATAACTATAACTAGGTCGTACAATAAGAGGTTGAACTAACCATACATAGCCGAAGGAATTTCCTTACTTCGCTATGTAGAAAGTCGTTAACTACACAAACAAGAGTTCTTGAAACAAAAACCAAGTTACGGGAAGTTTCTTGCGTAGTCTATTATGAGACGAATTTCAAGATTACATGTGCAGGAAAATGGAATGCTTTGTTAAACAGGACCAGCTTTAGGGAAGGTAAATTGCAGTTTAATCTTAACAAGAGTGTGTGTTAATTTTTTAAATTAACATGTACCAAACCGGGATTTGAACCCAGGATTTTTATCTTTCAGTGGTAACGCTCTACCAACTGAGCTACCCTGATTATTCCAGATATTGGTCGATGTTATCTCACTTCTACGGTTTTACTGCATTTATTGAACCAATAGACTGAATATCTCGCATATGCGACATTGAAAACAATCTTAATTCGTTTTGCAGCCTACAGTGGTGTTATTTATTATTAGTTTGTAATAATTTACCTGCATACACGATTCTTAAGCAAGGGTTAGTTTAATTTAATTACAAGTGAAAAACATCGATCAAGACCAGGATTTGAACCCAGGACCTTTACCATTCCGTGGTAGCGATCTACCAACCAAGCTATCCTGTTAATAGTAATGAATAACACCACTGTAGGCTGCAAAACGAATTAGTATTGTTTTCAATGTTGCATATGCGAGGTATTCAGTCTACTGGTTCAATAAATGTAGTAAAACCGTACAAGTGAGATAACATTGGCCAATATCTGGCGTGTTCAGGGTAGCTCAGTTGGTAGATCGTTACCACGTAATGGGTTCAAATCTCGGTCTTGGTCCTTGTTTTTCACTTATAATTAAATTAAATTAACCCTTGATGAGGAAGCGTGTAAGCAGGTAAATTATTAAAAATTAAAAATAATATTTTTTTCTAAAATTTGGATGTTATAGTTAAAGTACAAGTTATTCAGATAGTTTTTTTTACAATTTAGATAGCAAATAATTAATATTACGTCCTAAAAATAAATCTATAAAGGTTATGTTTATGATTTCGATTAACATAGGAAAACATAATTATTATTCTAATATTATTTGCTGTTAGTCTGTTGGCCTTTCATGCAATTTATGTAGGCCTATATTTATTTTATCATATGCAACTGATGTTTTATATTTCAGAATATATAGTTCAGAACATCCTAAACATAGTTAATTACTTCCGTCATTCACTCTGAGGCGCAAAGCGTTAATCATTGTCCTGAAGAACAAGCGAGCACTCTTGGTTGATTCCCTGCCGGCAACGTCTCGGTATTCCAGAACGCCTCCAAAACATCGCCTCTCAGTAACCCTAAAGTAAAATTCAACTCAGAGTGAGGCGGAAGTTCTAGTCTACCAAGGGTCAGCACGGTCGACTGGTTTCCGCTCCACTCCTACCTGAATTTTAATTTTTTATAGTAGCGTTATGCAAACTTTTTTTATAACAAGAAAATATAAAAATAAATCACTTTAAGTTGTGTATCGCGGTCGTCAGTTTATTTTGATATCAAATTTGAAGTAAATCGGTAAATGTTGAGTAATTAAATGGCATAGCTTTTAATGTCACTAAGAACTATTTAATTACTCAACATTTACCGATTTACTTCAAATTTAATATCAAAATAAACAGACGATCGTAATACACAACGTTATGTGATTTATTTTTATATTTTCTAGTTATAAAAAAAGTTTGCATAACGCTACTATAAAAAATTAAAATTCAGGTCGGAGTAGAGCGGAAACCAGTCGACCGTGCTGATCCTCGGTAGGCTTGAACTTCCGCCTCACTCTGAGGTGAATTTTACTATAGTCTTGCACAGTTTCCTTGGATGCATGTTGTCACCTATTCTGTGTAGGCGCCCAGAACATTTATTTTGAGATTTTGTCAATACCTCTGACACTGAACTCAATTTGAACCCATCGGTGACATTTATCTATATATATAAACGCCAAACATTACTCACTCACTGACTCATCACGATTTCTTAAAAACTACTGAACGGATTGGAACGAAATTTGGTATGTAGCTTCCTCTAGAACCATAACTTAATAACTTAATCATTAACTTAATCATCCTGGATAA
>JAGFPH010001570.1:60928-134057 GCA_018207615.1 Philaenus spumarius
ACGATTTCTCTAAAACTACTGAATGGATTGGAATGAAATTTGGTATGCAGCTTCCTCTAGGGCCGTAGGTGCTGGCTAAGAAAGGTTTTCAAAAAAGTCGAAATCTTTGGTGGGGGGGGGTTTGTGGGAGTTAAAGTTACTAAATCACGATTTCTCTAAAACTACTGATCGGATTGGTTTGAAATTTGGTATGTAGCTTCCTCTAAAACCATAGGAAATCACTAAGAAAGGTTTAAAAAAAAAAAAAAATCGAAATTTAGGGTGTTTTTTTGGGGGGGGGGGGGTCAAATTTACTAAAGCACGATTTCTCTAAAACTACTGAACGTATTGGAACGAAATTTGGTATGTAGCTTCCTCTAGAACCATAGGTGTTCACTAAGAAAGGTTTTAAACAATTTGAAATTTTAGGGTGGTTTGGGGGGGGGGGGTCAAAGTTACTAAATCACGATTTCTCTACCTACCAAACGGATTGGAATTAAATTTGGTATGCAGTTTCCTCTAGAGCTGTAGGTGCTGGCTAAGAAAGATTTTCAAAAATTCGAAATTTTAGGGGGTGTTTTGGAGGGGGGGGGGATCAAAGTTACTAAAAATCTCCGTGAGAAATACCTAGTGTAATAAATTTATTGATATATTTTTTTTGTTAGTAACATTTAACTTTGATTTGTGCAAAGCCGGATTGGGCTGGCTAGTTACTTCATATGAGTTCACTTTCCACTCGTATTTAATGATAGAAAATTAACGTTGAAATACATGTTCAGAAGTATACTTCTTTCAAAATTAAATTCGCGTTTATATTTTCTATTTTAAAAAGTTACGTGAAAATAGTAAATTACAGTTCAGTAAGTCCAAAATTTAATCATCAGCAACGCTTACAACAGAGTAAAGTAATAAGAACAAATACTTTAATACTTCAATATTATCTTTTCACCCAGCTACTACTTTAAGAGGTCTTTTCTAACTTATTGATATTGTAGAAAGAGCCACTTCTACCAGTTGCAAAAAGTATCTATATAAAAAGCATTGAGTTTACTTTGTCGCCCGGCTTTAGGAGGCCGGCTTTAAATTATATTCAATGTTACAACAATACATCAATGAACTTCCTTGTCTGTGTATTCTTGGCATTATATCAATTATTGTTTTTGTAAATATGAATATCCATGTTTTAATAAAGTTTATTCCATTTTAAAGTTAAAACTACTTACTAAAATTGTATCTGGAGGAAAAATATTGTTATGAGAAGAAAGTATCTTCAAGAAAATTACCGCTCTAGCTGCACACGTGCGGTAACATTTCCTTTCTGGGTGACGAAGCGGTACTTTCCTCTCTTAAGACACAAATAACTATCACATCTCGTAGAGTTTATTGCGAACCAATTAGAAGAGTGAAAGATTATGAGAGGAGAGACATAAGTAATCTTCCCTATCTGAAAATATTTATATGGTAAAGAAATTATAAGAAGCATATTCAATCAATTATATCCTAATAGTTTATTAGCGAATTTCCATAGGAAAAATGAGCTATTGCGTGGCCCTTATGGTAAGACCCAAGGTCGGGAGTAGCAAATGAGCACCGATCATGGTCCCCAGAACACGTTTTGGGGTGTCATTAAAAATAATATGTATATTCGTATATATATGTTCACACTCCAGCGGCCCCATTTTAAGTCCGATTTGGTTAAAATTTGGTACACATGTTGGTTGCCTACGTCGCTCGTTAGCCAAAAAAATCCAACAACCGGAAGAACGTTTTTTGACCGGAAGTAATTATTTTTGAGATTTTTACTACGAGAATGAAATTTTTTAGAGTTTTTTCTACAAATATAATTGTAGGATGTTATTCTGCACATTTTGCTTTTTTACGCAACCTTATAGCCGGCTTGGTTCCCCCCAAAATCGATCAAAACGTAAAATACCATAGAAGTACCCGGTTCAAAGCCATGTGGTGTATTTTACCGTGGGGTTGGCGTGCGAAAATGTATTGTAGATACTCTCATCACGGGGGTTGGCGTGCGAAGCACGCAATGCTTTGTTTTTGAAGATGCTACCAATTTACGGAATGGCGTGTGAAGCACGCAATGCATTGTGTGTTGGAGATACTCCCAATTTGCGGAATGGCATGGTAACCATTTTGCAGCTATTCAGCACCGTCGTGATTTCGGTTGAAACCCTAAAGCCTATAAACTTAATTTTGGAAATTTTCTCAACTCACGTCAGCGGTTCAGCTGCGTAGTCGAATTATATTATATTTTATACTTGGATTAATTTATTAGTCTTCAAGGTAAGACATTATGTCTCGAGTTAGCAGTTAAACTGTTGAAATAAGTTTTTACATTTTGTGAAATAATCACATTTAAGGTTTTAAATTATTTCGGTCTAAAAAAATGTACATTGGTATAACTTGATTTAAACCCAACATTTATTTCATTTGAGTTAAAATAAGTATTGAAAATTAATTAATAACGCAAGGTTAAGAAACTTTTCTAATTAATAACGTTAAACGTTTGTCACATTCTCATTTTTGTGGTTAATGTTTAAACTTAATAACACGGGAAAGTTGTAACAAAACACATCAGCAATGAAAAAGTAAATAGATTGGTTACGGTTCGCCTCTTGTCAGACATTTTCACATCGTTGATGAAACAAGGAAAGAAAAAGGCAAATAGGACTGATACCATCGCAAAACAAAAAATATTTATCAAAATAAACCAGTCAAGTAAGGCAATTACAAAATAATACAAGTAGTAAAGTTAAAATGTTATGCTCACAGACGTAAGAATCAACTCCTATAGAAGCGAGTGTACGTACGAGCGTACGTGGAGAAACATTTAAAGAAGAAATACATATTCGTTTAACTTAATAATATAACATCTGATTTCAACCATCATCTGTAATACGCATACAAAACCTAGTGTAGATTATACTTTGGGGTTATGTTTACAACTTCAGTCAATGCGCCTCCACATTATTGGACGGATGTACCTTCCAAATTTCTAGTCTCTAGCTTTAATAGAATCGGCTCTACGTTGATCGTCAGTGAGGACATTGCATTTTATATAAATAGAAGATTGATATAAAAAATATTTTCAATTTTATTACTTAAGTCAAAGGGATGAAAAGCGATAAGCACCCTTAAAATTAAATCAACTAATATGAAAGTATTGCCAGGTCCACTAGTGTAGGCCTACTATATTATTTTGTCAGGCGGTAAATGTCTTGCTATTTTAATTGAGCTTTAAAGCAATCGAGTTATTAATTTTCACTATTGAATGCATACAAACGATATAGACGATCTTTATAAAACAATAAATTGCAAATTTGTCAAAATGTTTATACTTGTACACAATTAGTCTAATGAAAACACCAATGAACTAGTTTTACAATTTAGTGTAAATAATCAAGGTAGCTAAAATTCTAATGTTACATTATATCACACGATAGTTAAAATTAAGCGAACAAATATCTTCAACAAAACCGAAGTCATAAATACTAGGATTACTTGTTTTTGGTTACTTTGCGGTCAGTCCGTCTCAAAACCACATGTGTGTGGAAAGCGAAACAGCTATTAGATAAATGACTTAAGTATAATTTATGTAATAAATTATTACATTGCGTAATATGATATACGTACACTAATAAAACAAAGTCAGGTTAAAACATTATTACACTAATAAAACATTATTGCTATTTTAAATGTTTTAAATACATTTTAATCACATTTATATGGTTAATCTTCTTATTTTAAAAGGCACTAAAGTTTACGAAAATGTTTATGGTTTTATCTGTAACGTAGCAACTTAGCATGATAGAACTTGTAGAGGTCGATAAAGGTAATGACGGAGATTGCATCTACCTAGATAAGTGCATCTACCAAATATGCATACGCGCTTGGCACGGCTACAAGTACTAGCCTGTGTTTAGGTAAAAACTAACTTAATAGAATAAACTTTGAACACAAAATCTCACAACTAAAACGTTCATTGAACTCAAACGCGTTTCAACGACAAAGTGGCCATCTTCAGTAATGCACGAGCTACAATAGTAATAGTCAAACTGTAACTAACTAACTCAATGGCGACTTTGCTCGTACACTCGCTTTTGTATGAGTTGATTTTCACGAACTAATACACTTTAAAATAACCTTAAAATAAACATCTAAATATAATGCTGTGCACGTATTAACACGATATAACTTGTGTATGCCTTTGTAAATGACCCAACTCAAAATAATGTACGTTACCATATGCATGTGATTGTAAAACTCAATTAATTTTGAATAATACTTATCGATGTGCAATATAAATAATCTTGTGAGGGGTAGAATATGCAATATAGATACACGTTTAAGGGGAAAAGTATGCAATGTCGATACACATTACACAGGTCCGTGGAGTGTCAGTGCCGTGTTTTAGACCATTTGCAGTGCATTTTTAGTGGTCGAAACGTGCGAACTCCGAAATTTTTGCATAAATCGCTTTCAAAGGGGCTCAATAATAAGCCCCTAAGTTTCCCCCGAATATAACCTTGAGCTTCTTTTGTTATATATAATATAATTACATATTATGTAATTATGGTTTTTGGGAAATAACTCAAAAAGTATATTAGATAGCAAAACAATAGCAATATACTTGTTTGTGAGGAATTTTCATCCGCTTTGTTTGAAATAAACGAAATTTAAATAGCTTGTCGTAATAAAAAAATATTAACAAAAAACCCTTTTTTTAATTAACAGTTAAATTACGTGGCCCCTGTTAGTAGGAACATGCGGTTTTCAACAAAAGTAGTTCATTTGGATGTTTTATTTGGATGTAGTTTAAGCCCACAAATTTGTTTTTATATATTCAAAACATTTTTGTCAAAAACTAAAAAAAACAAACTTTTTTTGAATAACCTCGCTGCTGACGAAAAATGGATTGCTTTTTATGTTTCAAGTCTTAAACTCTTCATAAGACTTTATATTTTCATAATCATATGGTTTTGTATTTTTGACAAATTAAAATTTTTTTTTTTTACCGTTTTGTCGAAAAAACGCGTTTTTAAACGGTTTTTTGATAATAACTTTTGCAATTTTGATTGTATCAAATCGCAATTTGCTGCAAATTAAAGAAGAATCAAATACGAGCATTTAAAAAAAGTCCCGATAGCTCAAAAAGGGCACATTTTATGGGCCTTTTAGCGTTTAGTGCCGCTGCTCCGTATAGACACAATAATTAAGAAAAGTACAAAAAACATAAAAATCGGTAAGATTCAAACTTTCATAAACAATTGGAATATAATTTTTAGAATTCATAGCGATCGAGTATACGGGAGTTAATTAAAAATAATGTATTGCCGCGCGACAGCGACCGCTCGCGTTTCGGGGGAAGGTGAACGCTGATTGGCCAAGAGGCGCGCTTATTTAAGGGTTAAAACAACCCCTAAAACAATAAATATTAATTGTTATACTTCCTTAAAGCTAGAGAGCTGAAATTTTGTACATTTACTTCTTACAAGATACATACAAAACGTATCATAGCACATTTTGTCACGTGCTGCTAAGGGGTGAATATGTGATATCCCATAAAACAATAAAAATTAATTGTTATATTTTCCTTTAAGTTAGGGAGCTGAAAATTTGTACATTTATTTCTTACAACATGCGTAAAACAAGTATCATAGATTGACATTTTGTCGCGTGCTGCTAAGTGGTGAACATGTAGTAAAAATGTTGATTGTTATACTTTCCTTAAAGCTAGAGAATAAATTCTTAATACATAAAGGAATTAAAAAAAAAAAAAAAACACTTTGTTACATTCTAATTAAAATAAATAAGACATATTAGAATATAATAGTAGGGCCTATTTATATAATATAACCTGTTTGCATTTGTTTCTACTCTAGTCACCTCGGAGGTTGGCGAGCGAAGCGAGCATGGGTTGAGCCATCTAGTATAGTAATATATGTATGGTATATTATAAAGATTAATATTTGTTTTTATTTATAAATAGATTAAAGTAAAACAGGAAGAAAAGGAAATTGAATAGCTTCGTTCAAGTGTGACTATTTGAGAAAAACAAAGTCATAACCTTTGTAAAATACCAAAACAGACAAGTATTTCCAATACCAATTGCTTTGTTATAAAGTTAGAAGGCGGGTATATAACTAGCTCACACAATTAGAAGTCGAACTAACTATAACCGAAGGAATTTCCTTACATCGGTATGTGGGAAGTACTTAACCATACACACAATAGGGTTACAAACAAAAGCATGTCAAGAGAAGTTTCTTGTGTAGTTATGCAGGGTTAAGTCTATTACAAGATGAATTTCAAGACTATCTGTGAATTGAAACGGAATGCCGAACTAGTACTAATCTTAAGTTTTGTAAATAGAATTATTAGATTTGAAGAAGAATCATCTATCTAGTTCACAACCCTTTACCACTATGCATGTAAGTAATTTGGACATAGTTGTACGAAATACAATCTGGAAAAGTTATTGGTAAAGACAATTGAATAACTTTACTAAATAAATCGTGTAATCTATATATATAAAAGCCAAATACCACTCACTCACTGACTCATCACGAAATATCAAAAACTACTGAACGGATTGGAACGAAATTTGGTATGTAACTTTCTCTAGGGCCATAGGTGCTTACTAAGAAAGGGTTTAAAAAATCTAAATTTTATTGGGGGGTTGGGAGGGGGGGGGCAAAGTTACCAAATCAATATTTCTCAAAAACTACTGAACTGATTGGAACGACATTTGGTATGAAGCTTTCTCTAGGGCCATAGGTGCGCACTAAGAAAGGGTTTAAAAAAATTTGAAATCTCATGGGGGGTTTGGGGGTAAAAGTTACTAAATTACGATTTGTAAAAAACTGCTGAACGGATTGGAACGACATTTGGTATGTAGCTTCTTCTAGGGTAATAAGTACTAACTAAAAAAGGTTTTAAAAATATTCGAAATTTTAAGCGGATTGGGGGGGGGGGGGGACGAAGTTACTAAATCACGATTTGAAGAATTTAAAATATTGGTAAATTGGATTTTTATTTTGTTGCCTACATACTGATCACGATTTCTTAAAATGTATACAGCCTTGAAACAAGAAACCTGGCACAAATAGCCGTACCTTGCCCTTCCGCCCCTCCCTCACTTTCACTTTCCTACTCACTGACCACAAGGAACTGGTGCATCAGTTGGGCTTATCATTTTGATGTTCTCATTCCTCTAAACCCTTCTATTCCTGATACTCCCATTCCCTCTTCCATTGCAGAGGATAATATTGGGGAAATGTTGCAGCTTTCAGACAATGATCTCCAAAAATCTCAGTCTTCGTCGACAGAACCGTGTTTATCATCTGATACTGTTGAGTTAGATCATTGTTCAATTGTTCAAACCACCCAGAAAGGTGGGAAAAAAACGGCGAAAACGTTTTTCTAATACTAATCGTGCTAAAGCGCATAGGGAGTCTGTCAAAAGATACAATGCAAAACATTCCGCCGTAAATCGCGAGGATGAAAAAGATACAATAAAATAAACGGTATCAGTTAACTGACACAAACTTTCTCCCAACTTACTGTAGTCAAAATAATATTGTTTTTAATCATTTTATTTACTACTTTTTAGAACAACACAAAAAATAATATTCTACCTACGTCAATCGTATAAAAAAAATATTTTCCCAGGCGGGATTCGATCGCGCGACCTTTGAATTACTGGCCGTGCTCGCTACCGTGGTGCTACCCCGTGCGGCCGCCGCCGCAATGCTAGATTGACAACACAAACTTGTTTATTTTTAAACATTTCCCCATGATTATAAAACGCCGAAGTTTTGATAAAAGCTGGTGGTGTCATTTTGTTTGGCATCTTAAGCACTATAAATACTGAAAATTTGATCAAAATCCTTAGAGCCGTTTTTGAGAAATTTGCATTTTTGTCGTTTTTTATGGGTTTTTAGGGGTAAATTACCCTTAAAAATTAAAAATTCCAAAAAATGAAAAAAACGCCTGGAGATATTAGGGTTTAGTACCTACATACCAAATTTCATGAAAATCGGACCAATAGTGTCCTCTCTGGTCGTGTATACATACTGACAGACTGACAGACAGACACCACTCTAAAAACACTTTTTTGGGTTCAGGGAGCACCAAAACAAAAAATTCCACTAAAAATATTTTTGGGTTCAGGGAGCACCAACACAGATAATTGCACTAAACAATTTTTTGGGGTTCTGGGAGCACCAAAACAGATAATTCAACTGAAAATTCAAATTCGAACATTTTTTACCAAAACAATACTTTATCCGTATACTATATCGACATATAGGGTGGAGAAAGTAAAATCCTGCCGTGCATCGTGAGGCTTCCAAAAAGTACAGTCAACAAAATCCCCAGGTCAAAATGGCTGCGTTCAAAGATACCGTTTTAAAAGATGTCACATGAAGGTGCTTCCATGGTCTGAAAAATCAATGTCAGGGTTTCACTATAACTGCAACACCGATTATCACAAAGACAAAACAGTTGAACTAGGTCCTATGACGACATGTAAATGGTGTACAGCTATGAAGTGGTATAAATGACATGGTTTAGAACCTACGATTCATATCCTTATGACATACAAAATTACCATAATTATTTTGTCGCATTTATTTCACCAAAATAATTATGCAATAGCGAAGCTTTGCCGGGTCAGCTAGTACTTGTATATAAATAACTTACCTCCTCTTAGTTAGAATTGAATAAATTGGATATATGTTATAATCATATTTTTTAGTATCATTGTGAGGTGGTATCCGGATCACTGAGTTTAATGTAGTAGGTTAGTAAATACGTTTTTTATTGCCGACAATTTATAACTACTGGTTTCGGATGGTCCATACTCAGGTGTCATTTATGAGACTTTGTCAAGAAACTAAAACAAATTGTTAGCTTACCAAACGTACGTATATGATTATTTGTAACTACGTTTTTGAATGCACACACAAATTTTGTCGTAGTGAATATAATTTTAATAGAAACATTTGAAAGATTATCTTGAACTAACTCTTAAATTTCAGTGTTATGTTTTACAATAATGTTTAATTCTAATAATTATAACTACTGAAAAGTTGTTATTTAAGCAATCTTAAAATGTGTGTTCAGAATCAACGAAATATGGATGTTGTTTTATTTTGAACAAGAATCATTGGACTAATTTCAGAAAAAAGTGAAAAAAATATTTTAAAAAACGCAGACAAATGATAAACGGTATGTACGCTTTATTTACAAAAGCTTTCATACAAATTTTAAGTATATCAGTTAAGAAAGTACGTTTTCAAAGTACTCAAAGTTTTAGACATTTGTAAAATTTTATAAGTTATATATATCAAGTAGAATTAACTGTAATAAATTTGGTACATTTTCTCAAATAATTAATATTCTACTACTACTTGCATATGATATTAATGAAGATGTAATAGTGATTTTTTTTAAATGTATTTGTGATTTAATGATCGCTATATGTGTAAATAACTACACAGTTAAATACAGGGTGTCTTGCAACCATATAACAAAATATTTTAAAGTTATTTTGAGCTAAAATAATAAGTTATTTGCATAATGTTCCGAGCACTTTCTGAGCTGATTCTATTAGCAAAAACAACGGAAAAAGTTAATTTATTCATAGGTCTGGAAATGCTTCGTTAGAGAGTTACAGCTAGCGAAAGATTTTTTGTTTCTAGAGTAATTCTGGGTATTGTTGACAACTACCAAGAAATACATTTTTCCTTTTTTTGGTCAATATCTCTTTTGTCCTTTGAGCTATAGAAAAAATAAAAAACCGTTGCGTTTGTCATTAGAAAAGTAAACTTTTTTGTCTCTTGTGATTTTTTTGTAAAGTTAGCGGTTTTTGAGATATTTGACATTAAAAATTATAAACGGCCGCCATTTTTAAAATGTTTAAAATATTGTTCTAATTTTTCGTGCAGTGATAAAAGGTTACGCAACAAATAGGTGTACACAGTTTGAGCTCAATATATTTTCTACTTCTAAAAATATTAATTATTTTGTAAAAAACACATACAGACAGACAGACAGACCGAAAACGGAATGATATAGGACACATGTTATATTACATTTTTTGTTACTTTTGACATGCTGAATTACGAGAGATAAAGTTTGTTCATATGGTTGCAAGACACTCTGTATAATCTCTAAAATTAAAATTGCCGTAAAAAAAAGTAAGGAGAAATTGAAAAAAAAGGCTTGATTGGATTATATTATTTATTCCATTTGTTATTCATTGCAAGTTTGTAGAGAAATACTTTATTAACAAATCCAATAATAATAATAGACTTAAACTAAATGGCTAGAAAAATACAGAAGAAACGGAATTGCTATTATTACACAGCAATGTAATCTTTCATTATTTTAACAAATGATATCAGGTTCCTTTAAAAACCCGATTAGATATTGTAAAACTGCACTTTTAAAATCCAAACAATCATTCTTTCAATACAAAATATTATTTCTCAATACATGATTGTCATATAAACAGAAAATACATACAATATAATCGGGAAATTGTTTTAAACATTCTTAACTAATGTCATATATTACTTACAACGTTTTACTATAACAATTCTGATAAAATGAAGCAAATACGTGTCAATAAATATGTTTAAGTAATACAAATTTAATGCAGATTTAGGTTAGGCGCAATGAAATTTGAACCATATTAATTAGAACCATATTTAAAACTAGATTTTGAAACAAAATCTGAAACTATTTAATACAGAATTTTTTTGAACTTAATACCGAAACAATGAACTTATTGAATAATTTTTACCACAGTTGTATTACGATGGTGAAAGAGATGTGAATCTTTAAGTGAATGTGGTTAGATTTTCGTTAATAGATGATTAACTTTAAGTATATTAGATTAAAAGTATGTTATATTTTTTATAAGGCGAAAACTCTTAGCGGTTATCATCGCCAGGAAAAGTATGTTACATTATATCCTCAGAAACATCGAAATGGTGTAATCTAGATATTGGTGAAAATTAAAAGTTTTAAGTCTAACTCCTGCATGTAATTAATCGGTGTGTTTTTGAACCGAGCGATTTATTTCAAACAAACCTGTAAAGAGGCATTTTGGCCTCTTTGATATTCTTTATTATCAGACTAAATTGAATTATTTAAAGAGCGAACACAAGGATTGAAGTGCAAATACCTTAGAGGTTTAACAAGACACACATCTTAAAAAGTCTTAAAAACGTTCGTCAAAATATTTTCTCACAGTTTCATTTTTAAGTTACGTTACCTTACGCTATAATTTATAAGTACCCCACAAAATTGAAACAGGAATACTATTTATAATAAACTGGTGTAAACAAAATATCTGTAAGAAATCAATGAAATTGTAAAATATAAAATCGATAATGAATTTCATAAATTAGAAATTCGGTTGGCTTAATTTAAATTATTTACTTTACTTAATAAAAGGTTTTAAATCATTAACTGGTTTCAGTAGTTTGAAATGTAAATGGTATAATATGTCAAGTTACAGAAAATATTGTATTTAAGCCCTTTGTTGTGATTGTAATGTATTGAAGTCATAACAAAGAGATTAAACTACTTTAATGTGGTACTTTGTGTATCCGAACAATACAAAAATTACAGTGATAGTTTGTAAAAATATTATTATAAAAATATAAAGTATCAATAAAAATACTAGCATGTATAGTTGTCAGTCATTAAAAAATTTAATATGAAGTTTGTTATTAAAGTTATATATAAGTATTAACATTTTATTTGTGGAAGATCCATTTTATTTGTTTTTGTTATACTTGTATTAAGTTTCTTTTCGAGTTAAATTTTGCAATAATATAAACGTACTTAACCAAAAAAATTTAAATGTAAAACTATTATTTAATATATGTTATTTTTATGAAAATGTTTTAAAAAAAGTATAAATTAAGGAAGCCGTGCTAAAAATATATAAAAGATTTAATTATCACAAATTGGGACAGTGAAGGGTGTTTGCAAATTACACAAGTGAGACACATATTATCAACTTCATAGTTACATCAGCCTATGCACTTGAATATCTTCATTTTCACTATAATAATTTTCTGAAATAAGAATTTGTATTGAACATAACCATAATTATTTATACTAACGAATATAATTAGAATTAAATTAAACACAACTATAAATCAAATAGTTTTATACATAAGGGTAATTTAAATTATTAACTTTTTATTATAATAAAGTTTGAGTAGAACTATTTAAAATTACATAAAAAAGAGAAAAAATGTAATTAAAAAACCTTGTACATGTTTTAATATTTAAATGTTATAAAATATTAAAATTTGGACAATTCTTGCAATTAAATACAGTTAAATACAGTCAAGACGTTAGACTCTAGTTGTAATAAAATACAAGACATGACAGTTGCTGTTGTCCTTCGTGTATGATGCAAACCCTTGGGATGTGATGTCTTGTACCGAAACAAACTGATGCAAATTGACAAGTGTCAGCGGACACTGTCGCAACAATTGTAATCTTAGACACAAGGTACATATTATTTTATATACCTTTATACCATGGAAACTTTGTCCGTAGTAGTAGAAATAAACTAATCCTTAGATACATTTAAATTTTAATCTCTGACGCGTTTAATATCCACTCAATGTTTACAGTGTGTAAAGTACGTAAACAAATATGTTGTTTTAAAAATATGAGTTCTTGGTTAATAACTCCCATAACGCATTTTTATTTAATTTAGGATTCGGTCTGTAAACCCAAAGTAAAGCAGATAAACTGGGAATTAGTATTATTCATGAAAAAACAAACACACAATATTTAGTAAATTCTGAACCCAGTGTTAAGCTGCCTTGTAAATGCCGTCACTGGCGAAACCATGTTGGAAAAACTCAATAAAATTGTGTAAAATTTACAAAATATTATGTTTGTTTTTTCATCACAAAGGAGTTCTATCAAGTAGCGTCGGACAAAATTGTAAACTGTACTGTAATTATTTTGGCTAATTACTATTTCCAGTCCTTAAACCCGCCCGGTATGCTAAACTACAGTAATTGTACTATCATAGCCTTTGCGTAGGCGTAAAGCATATAGTCTACTATATATTCATAATTTGGAAAAAAACACGCTATACTCTCCGCTTTGGCATTTTGACGTTTTATTAAATGGGAATTACATTTTTTATCTATAACTCATTATGACTACCTACCATATAATAACCTAGAGAGCAAAAGGTCTAAGAAGTGTTTCTTTTAAGAATAAATCGAAAATAACTAACTTGAATAACATATCGAATTGTATTTTAATATTTTCTATTTCATTATTGTCCGTATAACAATTCTGTATTCAAATAATTTCGTTGCGCTGTTACTTCTGTACATATTTAAATGTAGCTTGTTCTGGTATTCATTCGACATAAATTTTTTTAGAATAAATGCAAATACATGCTGAATGGGTATCATTTGAGGCTGTGATAGCATTGTATACAAATAAAAAACACGTGTACTTGAAACCCATTAGTAAAAGTATGTGTCAGAGTAGTAAACCCTGTAAAAAATCACTAGCTTGTTAATTAGATATACATTAGAAATACATCATTTAAAAATAACAAACTCTATGTAGGCCTACCTAACTATGCTCAGTTGAATTTTAACTTGGTAAATGTGTAACATTATTTAGATATGATTTCATAAAACTATAGGCCTATTTGTTAAAATTTTGTGTTTATATAATATGTTATTATAAAACAAAATAAAGATAAATATATTATTTTTTAATTTATTTTTATTTCATATTGATGTATCAATTTATTTAGATGTTACTAATATTATAATGTAGAAATTGATAATCTAATGTGTTTATATAATTATATTATTATATGAGGATTTCCGAAGTCAAACGAATTGGTATATATCTTCTTTAAATTTGTAAATAAAAGGTTGTATTTATATTAATTTTATAACTTCAAACCAAATATTATAACGTATTACAGCCTACATTAATTTCACAACTGATATTAAAAAAAATAAACTTTATAAAATACTAGGCTATAATATTGATTGAAGTTGTAAACATAACCCCAAAGTATAATGTTCGCTAAGTTTTGTTTAAGTATTAAGGTACATTTACATCTATGAGAACTTGTGTAAGATACTTATTGAATTAAAAAATCCAGAAACATTTGCTCACTCAAAAGCTCACACTTTTCGTGTGAGCTTCAACATTTCCTCATACATTTTGAGTGAACAAAATGTTGTTTAAACATTGACTTGTGTGAGGTGATTATTGAAGCATTTCCCAACCAGCTGATTATAACAATACTTTTTGTAGGTTAAGTTGCATTGTGTTCTGCACAAATACGTTAATAATAATTCATTTTAATCATCTTTTCAACTTAACGTTACTATGTCTAATTGGAGCCGGGAAACAACACTGAAACTAATTTAGAAAATTAGGGCTTTTAAAATATGGGATGTTAAATTCAATGTTAAAATCAACTTGTGTGCAAGTGTGAATGCTCTAATGTTATTCAACAAGTATAGCGATTTGTGTACTTAAACTTCACACTTGTTTCTCAAACAAGTATCTCACACAAGTTCTCATACATGTATACAAGTGTAAACGTACCTTTACTGATGATGGTTGAAATCAGCAGTTGTATCATATAAAAATATAGTTTCAGTGATATCTTAGATTACACCAATTTGTTAATCCAAACAAACAAAGGTTTAATATTATTTACACATAGAAACAACTTCTGTAAAAAAACACGTATTTTCTTCAACATAATAGTAACTTAAATGTCTTTCTGAAACGGTTCATTCTAGAGTTTCACCCATCCCTTAAATTTGTTTTGGATACTAAATTAAATCTTACATAGTAATTGTACTAATGGAGTCTTCCTTGAGTCTTTCAAATCACAAAAACAGTGTATAAATCACAAATATTTTGAAAACTGCACGCTAAAAATAATAGAGCGATTTAAAAATATATCTAATTGGTTTTTATCTTATCCCAACCTATACTTAAATGTTTAAACAACTAATATATTCTAACCAATGCATCGGTTTATATTGTGAACAATTTACCTAATGAGCCTGTTGTAGCAGTGTTGCTGCTATGTCTGTATAAATCAAACACGTTTTAATCATTTACACATGTTTGCCGAATAAATACAAAGTCATGAATAGCACTCAATAGGGCTCTGGTGGCATCGCATACAAAGACACATTCAAGAGTAGTAGCGACCCATTAGTCAAATCAACCAACTATCGGTGTTATTGAAACTACAAATAATCGATTGCAATAAAATTTTAAAAGTAATACCAAAGACAATCACATTAAATGTCGCACAATTGTATTTTTTATAAATACCGTACTTGATAGATCCGTCTACTATACCTGCAGGTTTCATTCCTATGTACCTGTGTTGCTATTATTTTTAATAGCTAACTTAGTGGGTAATTTTATTATTTCATTAAAAATACAAATTAATAAAGTCTCGCGCTACTTTAAAACTTAATTAAAAAGCGTTTATTACCTCTCGTTAAAGTTTCATTCTTGTGGGAGTGGTGAAGTTTTAAAGAAGAGGGAATTATTGAAAATTATATTTAATTGTGCGTCGGTTGTCTTCTGATTGATAATCAATGAAATTTAACATTACGGCTATTATAGCAGAAATAGTCTGTGGAGTTTAGATGAAATGTAATATTTTAATACATTATTGCGAAACCTGAATGGTGTTTGCAAATGAAATCAATGAGACACATTGTATCAACTTTACAAACAATTCAGCTGACGTTCATTTTCACTGTAATAATTTACTGAAATACGAATTTGTATTGAACACAACCAAAACTTTTCCTAACGAATTTAAATCAGTTTAATATATAAGCCGAGTTTTAATTATTAACTTTATTTGTATCAAAGTTTGAGTAGAACTATTTAAAACTAATGAATGCTTCCCTATTGCTTGATTTAATTTTAAGAGTAGTTATTCCATTTCATTACTTTGACTTAAGTAATCGAATTGCAAATAATTTAATGTCAAATAATATTACAAAAATGTAGATTAATAGTTTATAGGAAGTTAGTGCAATTTATTTTTATTGTAATGGGTAGCTACCCCATTTTAATCTCTTTGATTATATTGACCATATTCTCCAAACAATCCTGGTACAATGTGGAAATTTTGAAATTAATTGAGTAGTTTTTGAGAATATAGAAAAATAAATGTATCGATTATTATTGAATTTTAAGGAAGGTTATTCCATTTCATCCCTTTGGCTTAAGTAATCAAATTTAAAATGATTTTGTACATCACTTAAGACTAATATTATATAATTTTAGCTTATTAGCTTGTAGGGTTAGTTTAATTTATATTTATTATATAGGGGTAGTAACCCCATTTCAACCTCTTAGACTGTTAATTGTAACGTCTAAACACTCCTGGTAATGAACACTATGGTTGAACTGTGAAATTTTAGTGAGATCAGTCGAATAGTTTTTGAGTCTATAGAGGACAAAGGAAAAAACAAACAAAGAAACAAACATTCATTTATATATATAGAGAGATATAGAGTTCATTAACAAACATGTTTTGAATATTGCGCAAAAACAGAAATAGGCTACATCAAACTTACAAATGTAACAACATTTGTTATGTAGGCCATATAACTATGGATACTGAAAATATATTTTTTGAAATTCCATGTATATTTTTCAATGGTCGATATTTTATTTACATTGTTTCAACTTAAATTTGGTTTATATTAAACTAATTCTTCATTAATTTTATTCGTGTAAATGTAGGTCTATAAAATGACTACGTTTTGAGCATTTATGAATTGTATTTACACCTCGTTGAATTCCAATTTCAACTAAAATATTTACTAAATCAAACACATTTGAATAAACGGGCTTTTTAGGAAATATTTTGTTAATAGCTGACATTCGGATTTGTATTGTTCAATCCGAATTTCAAACAATTTGTTTGTGTTCGTTTAGTGAATTTGTGATAAGCTGTTGGAAAATACTAAAAATGAGTAAAATTGCTATTTATGAGTAATCATTGTATCTATTAACAATTGTGGAAGTGGATATTGAATTTGAGAAAGAGTGAACATTCAGAAGAACGCTAATTGAAAATGTTACATGCGAGATGAATATTCTATCAGCTGAAGTGTTCGAAATGTGTGATGTGCCTGGAATGTGATCTACTTGGAACTATGTGGTTTTGTTCCAAATTTAAGTTACAGTTGAATTAAGTCAGAATTTCAAGTCAACAGTCAAAACAAAGAAATGCTTTAATTCGAGTGGTTTCATGTGACATCACTATTTCCTTCATTGGAATGCTTTATGATACACGACATGGTTTGTTTTGTTGTTTGGCGCATAAACAAAGTTGATGGTTTTCAAACACGGGGACAGGCGATATTTGCATTAACTACATACCCATATAGTAAGACATTTTGTTCTAGATGTTTGACTTATAACGTCTTTTGGTTTATTGTAGGCCTAACCTAAAATTATATTCAGTTTTTGAACCAAATCAGCAGTTTTATTTATAAACTAGCAAGGCTCAGGTCTATACTTTAAAACCCTAACCTAAAAGATAGAAATACAAAAATAATTGATTCAAAGATTGAAATCAGCTGTTAATGGAAATATTGGAGCAAATAGCTATTTTATTCAATTGGTTTCTATGGTAATAATTGCAAATACATGTGTGTTTTTTCTTAGTCTAGGTCTGACCTAAGAATTTTTTCCAACTAAATTTACAAATATTGAAATAAAAAAATGATTTTATCGAAATGAATTATAGCCCATGTTAGTCAGGGATAGTGTAGCTTTTTATTAGTAAAATTATTTTTTTAATCGATTCAGTAGTTCCAGAGATTACCCCCTACATACAAACAAACAAACAAACAAAATTTACCTCTTTATAATATTAGTATAGATGTAACAACCTACGTTTGTATGTTTGGATTGAATTATACACATTAAACATGTTTCGTTGATTTTTGTTTGTGTTTGCATTTAATTTGTTAGTCCAACCTAAACAAGCTGTTGGTTTTGAATAATAATAAACTCATTATCAATGTTGCTAAGTAAAGTTGCTACGGTAAAGAATGTAAACAAAGGCGTGTTGCTAAGCTTTTTATCCGAACAGCGGCTTTCGTGAGTTATGGTTTTGAGTTCATACAAACATCCCATAGAAAATAAACGGCACCAGGAACTGACACATACTTTCTCACAAACATATTTAAATTATTAAACAGATTCAGTATGACTTGTATGGTGGGGTAGGATAGGTGATTTTTTATTAAAGTTGGAGATTAAGTAATAAATATTATTATTATTATCTAAAGAGAAAACTATTCGATCGATTTCGAACAAATTTGCACCAAACACGTCAATTATTCCTTTATAGATGCAAGAAAAAAGGTTTTGAAATTTTTTGAAAAACAACTCCCTTTATGGCAAAAAAAAACCCAAAAACCAGTTATTATTATTATTCCTAGCTAAACGAGAATTTTTAGAAAGATGCGGTTTTTTGAATATGGTAGGGTACATTAAAGAATGCAAATAAGCTGCAAATAAGCCAAAGGCTGAACAAAATCGTTAGAGCCGTTTTCTATAAAAAAATAATAACTGATTTTTCGTTTTTTTTTGCCAAAAAGGGATTGTTTTTCAAAATTTGTCAAAACCGTTTTTCGTGCATCTATACAGGCCTACTTGACATGTCTGGTGCAAATTTGTTTGAAATCGATTGAATAGTTTTCGCTCTAGCTTTGTATACATACAGACATACAGACAGATATTTTGTACAAACCACTTTTTTTTGGACTCAGGGGGTCCCAAAACGGATATTTTCACAAAAATCTAAACATTTATTTTTTTAAGATCACTATACTTTCTCTATACTATAGTATAGTGAGAAAGTCAAATTATTTTCAGTTTTTCCTGAATTTGTTTTCATAATAAAATAATTCGGACTGTTACGAATATTTTAAAACAAAAAATAACAAATAGGTCCAGCCATTCTCAAGTGATGCGCTACCAACAAATAGTATTTAATTTTTATTATATAGACAATAGAAAATGTAATTAAAAACAATTTTTAATTACTGACCTTACAATGTTTTAAAATGTATGTCAAGATTTAGACAATATGGCAATCAAATGCATTTAATGAATGTGAAAACGTTAGTTGTTAATAAAAACTACAAGAATTGTGAAAGTTTCTATTGTCATTCGTGTATACTGCAAACCCTTGGGATGTGATGTCTTGTACCGAAACAAACTGATGCAAATTGACAAGTGTCAGCGGACACGATTCTGTCCGAACAATTGTAATCTTAGACAGAAGATGGATATTATTTTATATACTTTAATATCATGGAAAGTAATGTCCGCAGTAGCATAAACATTCCTTAAAGCCCTAAAACGCACTACTGTGCGCATTGTAATGTACTATGTTTTGTGTTTATTTAAATTTATATTGAATAATATTGTTTGACAAAGCAATATTCTGAAACCATTTCATGTACCTGAAGATGATGTTTAAGATAAGTCGAAACTGCTATTAGTAAAAAATATATAATGAAAACAGAATTCTTGACAGACCTAATAAGATAAGAATTAAATTCAATTAATTTAATTTGTTTATATCTTAGTAAGTAGTTGCGACACATTTAATTACAATTAAACATTTCATGGACAGATTTAATTTACAGTACGTAGTATTTCGAATTTACGTAGTATTTCGTTTAGAAATGGTGTTTTTATAGTTCAAGATTTCACATCTTAATTTGCAAAGTTTTTGATGTATTTTCTTTATGGTTTTATTAGCGAATTTCTATAGGAAAAATTAGCTATTGCAGTGACCCTTATGGTAAGACCCAAGGTTCGGAGTAGCAAATGAGCACCGATCATGGTTCCCAGAACACGTTTTGGGATGTCATTAAAAATCATATATGTATGATTTTTAATGACACCCCAAAACGTGTTCTGGGGACCATCATCGGTGCTCATTTGCTACTCCGGCATTTTAAGTCCGATTTGTTCCAAATTTGATACACATGTTGGTTGTCTACGTCGTTTGGACAATGACTACATATGTAGTCATTGGTTCGGATGATTTCTTTAGCAAAAAATCCTACAATCGGAAACACGTTTTTTGCCGAAAGTAACTATTTTTTGAGATTTTTCTACGAGAATGAATTTGTTTTTGAGTTTTTTCTGCAAATATAAATGTAGGATGTTATTCTGCACATTTTGTTTTTTTAAGTGACCTTATAGCTCGCTTGGTTTCTCCAAAATCGATCAAAACGTAAAATACCATAGAAGTTCAAAGCCATGTGGTGGATTCTACCGTGGGGTTGGCGTGTGAAGCACGTAATTCTTTGTGTTTTGAAGATACTCCCAATACGGAGGTTGGCGTGCGAAGCATGCAATGCTTTGTGTATTGAAGATACCCCCAATATGCGAGATGGCGTGCGAACAATTTTGCAGCTATTCAGCACCGTCGTGAATAGACCTATTTCCCAAATTGTCGGTTGAAACCCTAAAACATAGGCCTATGAACTTAATTTTGGAAATTTGGCCAATTCACGTCAGCGGTTCAACTGCGTTTTCGAATTATTTTTATTCGTGCAAATATGAATTTAATTTATGATAAAGTTGTTGGTACACAAACAGGCATTAACTTATTTGACATTTACTAAACAAAATGTCATGCAGTTTTTAAAAAAAATCCCACTTCATATAAGATACAAAATAATAATAATGGAAACATATGTTTAAAACTTGTGAGAGATTGCTTATTGTTAAATATAAAAATGTATTTTTACGCTTATATGCCTGTTGAAATACATACATAGTTACACCATATTAGGCTAATATCAAAAAAGTGTATTGTGTAGAATAGTGATAATCTAGGAAGCACCTTCTTTAATATTTTAATAGAATATAACTTTTAAATAAAGCTCTACTTAAAGTTTAAGGATTACTTATTTTCTATTTACCATGTCTGTTGTACACATTAAGCATGTAAAGTGTATTTGCCAACTTCAATCATTTGGAGAGTTATAAATCACCACGAAATAATGTCTCACATTAAAAGAGCAAAGCAATCATGTTTTTGTTCGGAACCATTTTGCCATTTAATTATTTGCCATTTGGTTTTGGAAGAATCGTAGAAGATTCAATCCCGGTGGCAGGTTGTATTCGCACAGCATACCGAAGCAACACGAGGTGAGTCGATGCATGCAAATCGCCTCATTGTCACTTCTGTAATAGTTTCCTTGAAGCCAGGATTTGTATTGGAAATATGAGCGTTTTAGATAAATTTATGAAACACATAAATCATATGTAACTTACAAAAAGTATTTGAATTTATTTCTAAATACATTTGCACTTGTTAATTGATAAAGTTGAAAATATTAAAAATACAAAATATTCAAATAATAATATAAAGAAAAAAAAAACTCTTAAAAAAAGTGATATTTGATACTATAAAAACACTAACATTTTCTTAAACTGTTACTAGAAATCACGAAATGGAAATAAAATCTACAAAATCTATTTGTATTTTTCTTTCTTTTGTAACGCTGTTAATATTATTTCAACCATACTTTTTTACTTTCTCCCCCCTATTCGTAGTATATGGAGAAATTATTGTTTTCGTCCAAATTTTCGAATTTGAATGTTTAGTGGAATTATCTATTTTGGTGCTCCCTGAACCCCAAACAAATTTATAGTGGAATTATCTGTGTTGGTGCTCCCTGAACCCGAAAATATTTTTGGTGAAATTATTTGTTTTGGTGCTCCCAGAACCCAAAAAAGTGTTTTTTTTTTGGGATGTCTGTCCGTGTGTCTGTTAGGATGTGTACAGAGCTGGAGACCATACCAAAGGTCCGATTTTGATGGACTTTGGTATGTAGTTGTAGTTCTGTAATATCTCCAGGCCGTTTTATAATTTTTTAAAATTTTAGATTTTTAAGTGGATTTACCCACCAAAAATGGCAAAAAACGAGAAAAATAAAAATTTCTCAAAAACGGCTCTAACGATTTTAATAAAATTTGGCTTATTTGTAGCCCTTAATTTCTACCATATACAAAAAAATCTTTCTAAAAATTCTCGTTTAGGTAATAATAATAATAACAACTGATTTTTGGGGGTTTTTAGCCAAAAAGGGGGTTGTTTTCAAAAATTTTCAAAACCTTTTTTCGCGCATCTATGCAGGCCTAATTGACATGTTTGGTGCAAATTTGTTCGAAATCGATTGAAAGGTTTTAATAATAATAGAAATAATAATATATATTAGTTACTCTCTTCTAATATTTTCCATGGTATATAGTCCTCTGTCATAGCTCAACGGCTATGGTACTTGCCTCATAAGCAAGACGTCCCGGGTTCAAATCCCGCGGGGGACCATAAAATATTAAAAACCCAAAAAAAAAAACATGCTCGTTAGCCGAAAGGCCCAAAGTGGCATGGAAAGCAAAAAAAAAAAAAAAAAAAAAAAAAAATTTCCATGGTATGTCCCCACTTTTGCAATTCTAAATAACCACCTCCTATGCTACTCTTGGGAAGGTATAAAGTTTCAACTGGGAGAAAGTAAGTGGCAGTTATCTGGTACCGTTTATTTACTTTATTCATGATATACTCTAGCAACTATCATACAATAAATAACTGCCAATGTATCATTTCTTTCAATGATATGTATTAATTTGCCAATGTATATTAATAGATTTCCTGTGTTTGACTTTGCAATTGGAATTGGTTATACCTTTTATACCTGAAAATGTAACGTGAATTGTATGGGTTGTTATTGATTACACTAATAACTGGGGTTCTATTAAAATTGTAACTATTTCCAGCGGATAGTTTCTTTTATAATATTACAGTTTCTTTAAGTTAAACTCTCGTGACAATGTTTCTTATTTCCAATTAAATTCGAACTAATAAAATTGGAGCTAATTCCCGAAATACAAATATAGTGTTATAAAAGTGATTTAATTTGTGTCATAGAACAAATAAACAAATCAGTTTAAATGCAATACTCTTAGATTTAGGACTAACTGTATCTGTTAAAGCAGAAGTTGTCAAAACAAAATCTTAAATATGTTTGTACTATAACTTGAATAAGGCCCGCTTTATGTATTTTACGAAATATAAATAAGAGTAGTTTAAGCATACATGTTTGACAAATCATAAACTGGATTTTCTTATCATATGTGCAGATTTAATTTAATGTATTTTTAATATCAATTCCCATTTGTTTCAGAACCATTCGATTTTTTATTAATCTCAAAAACACATTATTATTATTCAAACAAATAAAGTATATACGTATTACTTTCATTTAGTTTTGAATCTAGAATTAATTACTAATATATAAAATGAGTGTTTAAGTTGGTTACATTCTAATTTGAAAGGTAGAACAGAAATAAATTTTAACTAAAAACTGTTCTTATAACAAAAGGAAATCATACTTTTACGGAAGCCGCAATTAACTCCACCCATATTCTTTAAATTGTTAATAGGTTATGATAACAGCTCAGATTAAAAATAATTTAATCAATTGTTAAGAATCACTATTCATTTTAATTTTACATTGCCTATTCGCTATAACGCTATTTATTAAATTTGTACTATAAATGTTAATTTTGCAATTTTGTTTGCTTACTTTGTATTGTTTCATTTTGAAAAAATTCTTTAAATGAAAAATGATGTTTGCATAATGTCTTCATTTTTATATTGTATTGTGCACATTGTTTTTCCTTATTTTGCTCAGAACTTGTGTTTTGTATATTAAATTTACTTTTACTACCAAGGATTGTGAAAGTTAAAAGTTAAAACAAAAAATTGAAATGAAAGAAAATTTAGTTTAATTCAAACTTTCATTCGAACAATGGTTTACATTTTAATCTTCTTATTGTGTTTATTATTTAAAAAATAAAATTATGGGTTATTTTTTACATTTTTTAGTAAAATAGTTATAATAACTTTGTAAAATGTATTGAGTAACATTTGTTGTTTTTTTTGCATCACCAAACAATAATTTATACGTTACGCATAAAACATAACCTATCATAGTAGATTCTATAATTCATCTAACCACACATGTATACAACGAAATCGTGGCTTTAAAGAAACTACAAAAGTGAAAATGAGGTGATTTCTATGCATCGGCGCGATCGATGAAATAACGTTGTGCTGTACGAACACAATCTGCTACCAGAATTGAATTCTCTATTTGATCTTTGACAACTGGATGAAGAGAAATAAAATCACGAATTAATTTAATTACACCATGTTTATGCAATGTTGGGCGTTAAATTTCAATGCTTATATTTCAGTGTATACATAAGGCAATTTAATCTCTCAAATCAGTTTACCTAAGGTACCATCAACTAACTAAAAGTTAATAAATCATGATTGTGATAACGAAACTTGAGTAATATAAAACTTCATACAAATTTACACAAATTACAAATTTCATCCTTTGCAGAGACTATTTAAACAAAAAACAAATAGTCACTTTAAACGAGTTCTGAGTACGTGCAAGTCTGATCGTGGTCTGATACTGGGTTTTAATTATGTTCAGCCCTTCTCCTTATCGCCAGCCAGAGTAAACGGACTATGCCCTTTAATTAAAGTATCGTATAGCAAGTTTGATTGGAAAGCAAGTTGATCATACTTTGTTAAAATACAAGTATTCTGTAGCCTTGTATATTTTGATTTCTTCAGTTGCATTCATGTAGAGTCCCTCTTTGCAAACGTGCACTACTTCTATCCTAGTGTTGTAATTGAAAATTTGGAAAACAATAACGATAAAACCCTTTGAAATAACAATTAAATAAATCAAATATTTAAATCGCACAACTTAATGATGTTAAAGAAATCACATGTGAAGTTGATTGATAATATGTGCACGATTCGACATGAACATGGTACAACAATTCATACAAACTACCATGGTGGCAATGAGTTTTTTTTATAGTCACATAAATTTGCTTTTATTTAAAACACATAATAAGTTTTAATTCCATTATAAATCACGGGTTTGCGATTTTATAAGTTCTTGATGTAATTATGTCAACTAGTTCCATTATAACTCACAGGTTTGCAATTTTATAAATTCTTGATGTAATTATGTCAACTAATTCCATTATAACTTCACGGGTTTGCGATTTTATAAGTTCTTGATGTAATTATGTCAACTAATCCAACTTAAGTTAGGCATGTCTTACTTTATGTAACTATTGCAATTTCGGTCATTCTACCGTCTTCAGGGTAATATAAAACTTCATAAAAATGTGCCCATATCACAAAATACAAATTTCACTCCTTGCAGAGATCAAACAAGGTGGTTGACAAATTTTTTGTTAAACGTAGAAACAAACTCTTTTTATCACGTAACTCACGTAACTGCCATAAGTAAAGTATATATTATATCTTGCGAATACGGATACAAGCTGAATTTTACTTCGAACATTGTGATGGCAAAGTATAATTGTCACTTACAAAATCCAACAACAAACTCGAAGTGATTCTGAAACCTAAAGCCTTGAACAACTTAAACACCCTACAACACACCGGCATCTATGAAATCACATGTAGCGATTTCCGAAGCTATTTATATAGATCAAACACTACGTCTGTTCCACATAATATTTAAAGAACCTATACTTTAAAAAAATTATATTATACTTTTCTGCCCATTTTCATTTTTTACACAACTTTATAGGCCGTCTGGTTTTCCCAAAGTCAATCAAAAAGTAAAATTAAATAGAAAAACACTGGGTGTGCGTAAGAAAACATGTTGGAAGTGATAACTTCTATGACCGATTTATGTTTTTATCAGTATTAATATTAGAGGAGAATAAAGGTCAAGAAATTACACAAGTCAATATATTCTCAAAAAATATTATATCATATTTTTAAATTGCATAATTATAATTATAATAAGTATGTGAAAAATAGTGATCATTATAATGTAAGCAGTATTTATTTAGTGACTAATGATTTTGAGTGTTGTATTAGTGTATGTACTCTACATAGAATTCTAAGAATAATTCAATATGTAAGGGATAATTATTATAATAATAATCATAATTATTATATAATAATTATAATATTATAATAACGTATTATTAGATAATATTATGTATTGTTTATTCCCTCTCCACGCGTTTACTTGTCTTCATATTGTCTTCATATTACTACTAGCTGACAGGACAATGTTTCGCAATTGCAATAATATGGTTATCTACAGCAAATGTTACATCTTAAAGTATTTTAACTGATTCTGTGTGTATTTTCAGACAGTGGTTTTTTACCGCTTGTCTATGTGCTTTTAAGCGATTTGTATTAGAAAAACGCTTTCGTCGTTTTTCCTCGTCTTTTGGTTTTTGTTCTGGATGCGACAGAAATGCATCAGATGATGATGTACACTGTTCTGATAGGGTTGTTGGAAGTTAAGAAATTTGGAGACCATCGTCTGAAACCTGGGAATTGGGAAGCTCTTACAGTCTTCTTACAGTCTGTAAGAAGGTGTGAGAATAATGAGAACATCAAAGTGGCCTCTCGTCAGTTCCCCAGTAAACCTTAGACTCCCTACTCTCAATCGGTTCGCCAAAACTCTCCCACAACAAATAACCATCTCTATACACCTGAAGTTCATAAAACATATTTCGGTTGCTGCTTGAATTTCCAGGAGGTTCCAAAAGTTACCGGTTTGCTGATACCCGCGATATATTATTTTTTTGGTTGAATAAGTATCTCCTGTTACTTTTAAAGTATATGGTTTGAACCTGCACACCAATGTTTGAAATATGACTAACAACTCTGTCCTCACCTCAAACCCAAGTGAATCAGTGTCATGTACAATTAAAGTCAAAGAGTGGATGGAATAAGCATTGACCATCTGACCTAGAAGAAACTACTCTGTGAGGAATAGACACTCATTAACGTGTATTTTATATTTAAGTGAGTTATTATTTATTATTAGTTACAGTAAAATAAAACAATGCAAAATATTATTTTGAAAAAATGTACAAAATGTAAAATTTTGTCTAAACTTACTTTAGTTAGATAAAAATCAATTTTCTTTACAAAACTTAAAACGCACAAATATAATAATAATTATAATTATCCCTTACATAATGAATTATTCTTAGATTTCTATGTAGACTGCAGACACTAATACTTCACTCAAAATCATTAGTCACTAAATAAATAATGCTTACATTATAATGGTCACTATTTTTCGCATACTTATTATAATAATATATTAATATTATAATAATTATAATAACGTATTATTATATACTACGCAAAAAGTTGCGGGACGCGAGATTTCAGAAACACAGTCAAGCGAAAGTGCCCAACGAGCCAATATAAGTTATCACTTCAAAAGTAAGACAAACAGCAAGTATATCAGTAGTGAGAGCGAAGCAAAGCAGTCCATAATCCGAGCTTGCAAGGTTAAGCAACTCGCGCAAAGCAAGTATTTCCTCTTCAAGCGGAACGAAGCAGCGCGTAGCCGGCGTGGCCCACGTGTAGGCTGATGTGCAAACAAATTTTACTAATATATTTCGTACACGCAGACAGCTTCTCAGGCCTTCGTGAGTAGACCAAATTCCTAAACAGTTGGTTGAACCATAAAACATAAAAATTTAATTTTAGAAATTCGCTCAACTCAAGTCAATGTTTCCGCTGCCTGATTAAATTATTTTTAAATACCACCTAATTATTTCTTACAGCCTTTCTTGTTAGCGAATTTCCATAGGAAAAATTGCAGTGGCCCTTACGGTAAGACCCAAGGTTGGGAGTAGCAAATGAGCACCGATCATGGTCCCCAGAACACTTTTGGGGTGTCATTAAAAATCGTATATATAAGTGGCTTTGTCCTGACTGACTGAAATTTAATCAACGTAAAGCAAAAACTACTTCAGATAAAAATATGAAAATTTGAAGACATACACGCTTTTATTTTCGTACCGCTCTCCCTAGTCCAGTTGCCTGGAACTCAAAAATTACTCATTTAAAAATATCGTGTCTAGTGTCTTTGACCCCCAAATTTATACAAACCTGCCCTCTGAAGCGCCTGAATAACAACCGTCATGTTAGTTACATAGATTGTTTTTAGAGGACGCCTTTCACTCGGAATCATATTATTCTTATTTGGTTACTAAGAAAGGATTTTGAAAAATTTAGGTTTTAAGCGTAAACTTGACCAACATCTTGGGCATTTTTTCCTAGCCCTATAACAGATAATTCAGTTCAAGAGCCTAACAACACACTTTTAGATTAGACCTATACCTACACACGTTTCTTGATTACCACAGCATCCAACTTAGGAAATTTATAATCGGTAAATTTTATTCTTCACAACCAACAACTTTATTAGATTAGGATAACAAAATAAAAGTTCGAATAATAATAAAAATCAACGTATTACAATTCAAACATCTCTTGTTACATATTATAGGTAAACATCTGATTCTGATCAACATCTTAACACCACAATTTTGGGTTACGCCTATAGGAGCCAACTTGCTATTCTTAAATGCATTAAGTTTATTACCACAGCAACCACTTATAATATAGCAACCAACTTTTACCATAGCAAATTTAGAACCAGTTATTCCCCTAACAGGTTTTTTAGGTTACGTTAGTATAATAATGTAAGCAAAAGAGGGTATATGGATGGGTATACTATTCCAGCATAGTTTGAACCCATAGGCCAAGCTTGGTATGACTTACTAACTGAAAACAGTATTTTGTGATTAACACCAATAGCACACCTAACAATGGAGTGGAGTGGGATATATAAAAATAATCGAAAACGATTGTTATTGTGTCAAATCCATAGTTTTCAAGGTCGCTGAGATAAATAGTGCACTACAACATTATTTTAATGAATATTTTGTGCAGGAAAATGAAATAAAGTTCGTAGTAAAGTACGTGTATTCAATGAAACTGAATATACTACAATACTAGTATAAATGAGAAGACGTTAGTTTAAACCAATACTTAATCTAACATGATGGTAGTTCTGTTGGGACAGCGACACCTGCCATTGTGTCAAGTTTTGACATCACTTCCCCTGGGATTAGAACATAAAACCCGGGACACGAGCAATTTTCAGCTGTCTAAAAGTATTGTATTAGAACTATGTTGTATGTGCTGGGTCTTAAGTTTCTACAGACAAAGAATAATATTGAGAGATAAAATGTTCTGCAGGTCTGTATTTCGGGAACAGGGTTTGGTGACATTGAAAGTAGTATTCTGATCTTACTTTATTTTTTGTTGTTAAATACCAAACTTTATAATACTAAGTTAAAGGCAATTTCATAGAGTACTAGGGGAAACCCCTGCGTGCTCCGCACGCCAACCCCGTTGGAACCTTCTATACACAAAATCATGTTATGTTTTCTTTATAACTAGTAGTTCTGTGAACAGTAGACCTCGCTCGTTAAAATAACAAATGTGGTTTTGAGCTTAGGTTAAAAATAGTGAGCCAGTAAGGAAGTAAGCACAAGGTTTAGCCAGCGAAACATTATTTTACAATTCCCGCGATTCCGGGATTTCTAGTTCTCGTTTTTTTCTTTTCTTGAGCTGTAACTGTTAAAGATTTTCTTTTAGAGGCATTGTGTTTTATTTAGGTTAATAATGCGTAAGATAGCTAAAAATACCAAGTTATAGAGGGAAAACATAGAATTAAATATTTACATACTTAAATAACTAAAACTTAACAATGTATTTACAGTTCCATAACTTCCATATCATATTCCAATATTAGAAATAATGAAAACAAACGATGTTAAAACGTCGTGATAGTGATCTCAACTTCATTTTCAACCCATGTACAACACTTCCCACGGTGTCCAACGGTCATTTTTTGAATGTCCTTTATGAGCGGTTTCATTTGTTTCATCTCATTTTGTAATTCAAGTAAAGCTAAGTCAAATACTTTTATGAAATTTACAAGTATTCAGTTTAATTCTTTGATTTATACTCTACAATTTCTTATTATTATATGCCATTTTTTGCAAAGGATATATTCCTAAATTACTATTCAAAACAGGCCTAGTTTTGTTAGCAGTCTTGTAGTAGGAACATAAAAACTGGTGTTTTCAAAATAAGACATTTGAAATTGATAAATACTTTTATATAATTCTATTTAGAACTAAATTACGAAACGTTTTTACATTTATGAAAAAAATTACAATAATTTTTACTACTTTTTAAAGTTTAGGTTCCTTTCGTTACTGAACATGCTAATAACTAATAAATGTTTCTTGATCTAATAACTTTGTTAATTTCACTTCAATCATTTTTTTACTGGCATATATGAGTTCTTTGAACCTTTATCCACAAAAAAGCTACGCAACACTTTTGAATTGGTTTAGAATAAACGTATAAAAACATGGTTGAAATACAAACACTTGGACGATTTTTAATAAATTTTGAAGTTTACGGCCATTTTGTGAGCTTACCGTTAGAGATACGGAAAAAAATCAAGGCTAAAATTTTGTTGAAAATAAAATTTGCTATTGGCAAAATGTCATTAGTTTTTAAATTCGACTTACTGTTAAGCCACAAACTGGCTTTGGAAAAAAGCTTACACTGAGAAAACGGTGCGGCCGCCATTTTTATTTTATTTAAGGGGTTAAAAATGAAAAATGGAAAAAAAACCTTATATATACATGGCTCGCCTAGGAATAAGGAACATTCATACAAAAAATCATCAAAATCGGTCAAGGCGTTTGGCCGTAATCCTGATACAGACACACAGACGAAATGCCGAACGGTCGAGTTAAAACGGAGACCTCGCTTCGCTCGGTCAATAAAGGTGTAGGATTGATAATAACCCCAAAGTTTAAGATGGTAAATAACATTAAATGTTCAAATCAAATTATTTCGTATATTTTATAACAACAGTTATAAAAAGTTTAAAAGTACCAGCAAGACTCAGGTCTACATTTTAATAAAAACCTAACCTAAAAGTTAAAATACAAATAATTGCTTCAAAGTTTGAATGAACACATTGGAGCAAACAGCTGTTTTATCAGTTATTTTATTCAATTGGTTGCTGTGGTAATAAATGTAAATATATTTTTTGGTTTATCAGTCTAGGACTAACCTAAGATTTTTCTCCCACTAAATTTACAAATATTGAATTAAAAAAATGTTTTTATCAAAAATGAATTATAGCCTATGTTACTCAGGGATGACGTAGATTTTTATTAGTAAAACTATTTTTTCAATCGGTTCAGTAGTTCCAGTATAGTATAGATACATGATGCATTTCTATACTTGTATTCGTCTTACCATACGAGTTTGTAACGACTGCCTGTTGTAGCACATCAATGTTTTTGCATCTCCATAATAGTGTTGAAATACAGTTTCATCAACATTGACATTATAATAGTTAAAAACATCTAAACACACTCGAGCACATTTGCTTCACACATCATTTAAACATTGTAATATTTATTATGAACATCTACCGTGATTTTTAGAACTGAAATGAAAGTATCTTAAAAGTCAGGATCTTATTTTATCTAACTTCAATATACAAATTTAAATTAATTCAAAACCACCAGCTATGTAGTACGGTATCTACAATCAAAGACGTACATTGCTGTGGAATTGTATGATTCTGATGAAGTACTATTGTTATTACTGAAAGATGTAGCCGAAAAGAATTAGGGACAATAAACAACGATTTAAACATATACAAGCTGATTTAGTCTATTAGCTTTAATTCTACAAAAAAAAAAAAAAATCTGGAAATTGGTTGACCGTGCAGGCCAACCCTAGAACTTCCCGCTTAGTTTGAATTTTAAACGCTTAAAAATGAGTTTATTTGTTAAAATACCAAAAAAAGAAAATTTGTGAATTTTTAAACAACGATAACTTTTGAATGCGTCGTTCGATTTTCATTTTTAAAAAAGCATTCTTCGCAGTTTTTAAAGCACAAAAATAAAATGTACAGGTTTATATTGATTGGTTGAGAAATCTGGAAGATATGTTAAAAAAATATCAAAAAACGAAAATTTGTGAATTTTTAAACAACGATAACTTTTGAATGCGTCGTCCGATTTTCATTTTCAAAAAATCAGTCGACACAGTTTTTTAAGCACAAAAAATGTATATATGGTTTTATTAAGATTTTTTCGCTCGCTTTAAAGTTATTTTTGAAAAACATAAAAATTAAAAAAAAAAAAATTATGTTATTTTTTAAAATTTCTTCGGATTGGCTCGATGGATTAACTCTCAAATCTAATCAGATCTAAGTTTTGATACACCCTTTCGAATGACATGTCGTAGAATTCAATCGGTTGATTCGTTTTTGAGAAACTGTACGACAAAAATTTATTTACACACATACATCCACACACACACACACACACACACACACACACACACACACGGTCGGACACCTCGGCGGGAATAGTCAGAATGGCTTCCTGGGACCTCAAAACGTGGAGATTTAATGAAAACTCGACTTTCGAAAATCGGACCGAAATCAATAACTTCCCTTTATTGGTAGCGGGAAGTTAAAAAAATTAAATACGTGTTAAAAGGTGTTCAGTATAATACTCAAGCGTTTATTGGTTCTTTAACATATTAACACAGTACACGCTGCTCATGCGCGTAGACTGTCTATGACGTAGCGGCGGAGAGAGTATAAATTATTCTCTTTCTTCTCGCACTGGGCGTGAACGATTGTCAAAATATTTTCCTACTCTTTCCTTTCAACTGCCGGTTGAAGTAGGAGAAGGGAAAGTGTTTCACTTTTCGTCTGATCCAGGCCATTCGACCTATCGCTCTTTTAGTTTTAATTTAAAAAATTGCAAATTCGAAATCAGATAGCTCGTCAAAATCTTGCTACTGTAACAACTTCCTACATAGTTGCCAAGGTATAAGCTAAGTTGAAAGTTTTGTAATAAAGTAAAACTGTTAATACCTGTTGGAGTTGCCTCGAGGGCATGGCTCTGTGGGTGACTGTACCGACCTGATCAGAAGTTCTCAACCTAAGGAAACTCTTAAAACTCGTTACAAGAGACTGAACCTAGCAAGTAACAAAGAATGCAAACTGTGTGGCCAGCACTTTTTCTTCTGAAGTGTAAAACAATATCATAAAGATGAATTATGATCTTCGGAAGTCATTTTTAGCATTGGTGCTTCACACCGATTCTGTCGTTTCCCCAATAGATAGCGCCACTATCGTCGAATTTCCAGTTGAATGAAATATTGCATTGGATCGGAGTTCTATTAGGTTATCCAAATACAATGGTAGTAGTCATATTCTTACGAAATATGCTTATACATAGCATACATAGAATAGGATGTAAGTATGTATAGTTTACATCCAAGGTATTACACCTTACATAGTTTATTAAGGGTCTGCTGTAGTGGCGGCCCCAATTTATTTAATTGGTTTAAATAAATTTCAAACCATTTATTTCAATTACTTTTTATCATAAATTTTTTTGCAAGGTCCCATTTTAAGCACAGTCAAAATACGCATCCGTCTTGCAATTTACATTTTTTTAAATGCTTTTGATTTGTTATGTAATTGACAATTTGTAAGTACAAAGTTTGAATTCTTTTCCTAACACAATAAAAAATGAATAATGAAAAATAATTTGCAAGCCGGATCCGAAATTTAATAAGGAATGTGAAGTTTTTTCAACACTCAATTACAAAAGATAGACTTATAAAATGGTTTGAAATGAGGCAATGTTAAAGCGTTCAGCTGCAAGAAATTGCACTGTTTAGGTAGGGATACAGTGAGAAGCGGTTGCGATTCCGGTTGCTTTCTCCTTTACTGGAGCAGACCCTTAACAGCTATTTTAAAGCTTGTTGAGTTAATTTCAAAACATAATTCGAGGAATTTGTAAACTGTGAGTATGTTTTGTTTATTTATAAACAATTTAAATTAAATATTAGTCGCAAACGGCTTTCTTGGTCAGATTTTATAAAATCTTCCTTTTCGAGATATTAGCAACTTTATTTCAATTTATTTCAACACGTTTAGGGCCGCCATTTTGTTTTGTGTGATCCGATTTTTATTTTTTTTATGTCATTTTCCTAATATTAAATAGACCTTTAAAATGAGGTATCACATGACCATACTTCCCATTTAAAAATTTCGAGTTGCTCCCAAAATCCCCCATTTTTAAGCGACACTCAAAATTTCCGATTGCTTCAAAAGATACTTTGGGCTAAGTTAGTATCGTTCCCCAAAGGATATTTGTTTGTTTTAACAAACACAAAAGTTAAAGGGGGGAGTGGGACTTTTAAGACACCTGGTATAGATAACAATACAAAACCATTTTTGGGAATGGCAACTCTTAAATTAGTACTTTTTTTCAACTATAAACTAATTTTGCTCGGTAACCGTTCGAGATAGAAAAAAATGTTAAATACAAAAGTTGTAGATAGTTGAATTCCACACTGACGACTTTCCATCAAATTCAAGATCCGATCTTTTGTTTTCCCGCTATAGCAAAAAAATATAAAGCCATTATAAAACCGTTTTTGGGAATGACAAACCAAAACTACCTTTAAACCCCCAAAACTACCCCTAAAAATTTGAATATCAAAATGAAATTTCTTTAGTTTTCCTATTTACATCACAAAGTATACTAATGCCAAATTTCATTTTTCTAGTTTCATGGGAAGTGGGAGAATTAGTGATGATCAGTGAGTGAGGGCTTTGCCTTTTATATATAGAGATTACAGTTTTTATTAAGGTTTATTTTCTAATACAGGTTATTATTTTATTTTATACTTTATTGTTAAGTTATTTGTCGTCTTACTTCGTATGTGTTTGTATATACACCAGGAAATGAAATAAATATATAATCTAATCTTAAAAGCAAGTTATGTTTTCCTTAACGAAATGTCTGAGTGTATAGACTACGTTATAAAAGTATGTAGTCTATCAATACTTGATATTGGTATCTCCTTGTTTAGAAAAGCTTGCACGATATTAGTAAGGTTCACACAGACACACACGTCTTCAACTCATGCACGAAGCACAAAGGTTTAGTTTCTTGTACAAAATGGTATCTCAAGTTTAAGTTAAATATTCTAAAACTAAACATTGAAACTATGTCCATTATTACTATAACGCGTGTTTATTTTAAATATTTCTAAAGCGTATTTTCGCCGCATTGTATCTTATATTAAATGTTTATTTAAAAGAAACTGTCTTGTTTATTTTTGTACACAAATGATAAAAGGATATATTAAATATAATTTAAAACTATGGCATGTTCAATTCTTAAATTTTTTTGGAGCAAAAACCGCCATGATGGGATTGAAATAATTGCACATTGATTATTCTCAGGGTATGCAATTAGTAGTTTGAGTTACAGAAACCCTAAACTCATTATACATAATTATCTTAACTGTACATCTAATTTCTTTGTGGAAAGGTTCTGAATCACCGATATAATATGTTAATAATAAAATATTACCTTTTATAATATTTGAGACGGATGTTCAAAATTGTGTTAATGTGTACGTTGTGTGTGTGTGTTTTTGTGTTTTGCACTGTTATATGTTTAACAGTTGTTTAATGTTCATGACGACCTCATAGGAGTGATAATTTCACCTGAAGATGGATGAGTGATCTGAAACCGCGGTAGTGTGTTTTTTCGCATTCAGTTGATCACTTGACGGACATACAAGGCAATATTTTATTTTTAACTTATTGTATATCTAAGTACTAAGAATAATATTTTTGTTTACACGATGTAGTATTTTCATACTAAATAATTTTATCATATTTAATAAATTTATATTGGTGAATATTTCTTTTTTTTTACTCTGTGCATATCATACAAGATGTGGAATTATAACAACTTAATACAATCGATATTTGGACATAACAGTTTTAATAACCAAACATATTCCTGTGTCATTTTACCAAGTGAAACACTTACTATCTGTTATAGAAACATGTTTTCAATTAAAAAACATAATTTAGTAATTTCTTAACGATTTATACTATGCAATTCAGTTGGCATATCACAGACAGTTTTAAAATTTTGATTTACAAAAACAAAAAAAAAAAAACAATTTACTTGGTTTAGCAATAAAATGGACAATAATTGTTTTCTAAGTACGTAAAATGAATCATCAAATATGTAATGTCATATATTTATTTGACCATACCTTGTATTTAAATTTTAAATCATTACGTACTACCACTCAAAACCTTTTAACTCCCATCAACAATATTTAGTCTTCCTTCAGAGGAAAAAATGGTTCTTTTTTTATATTAAACGTGTTTCACATTAAGGGTCGGCTCTAGTAAAACAGAAAGCAACCTGCGACTCCAGCGTAGCGGCGGTAGGTTCGCGGACATTGCTCATCCTAAATCCATTTAAAACCCGCAATTGTTGAAATAGCGTTTTTTTTAAAAATACCAAACTCTTGGGGACAAAATTCTTCATCCGAATGGCTTGATAATTTTTCGCTATAATTGATAGTTACAACGTAAAAAAATATTTAAACTTACCCTATAGCGGCGGTAGGTTACACGGACATTGCTCAGCCTAAATCCATTTAAAACCCGCAATTGTTCAAATAGCGTTTTAAAAAAAATCCTAAACTCTTGAGGACGAAATTCTTCATGCGAATGGCTTGGTACTTTTTCGCTATAATTAATAGTGACAACATAAAAAAATATTAAAAATAAATTTTTTAAATTGTTAATAAAATATTAAACAAACTGTTTTTCTTAATTTTGGAAAAGCCATTTGCATGCGTATTGGCCATAGCTTTAAAATCACATATCGTTCATAACTATCCGATCAAAAATAAAGGAAAATTTTGGATTTTAATTTAACATTGGTCTTATGGAGTGTCAACCAACATGGCCGACAGCTAGAACCGACCCTTAACCGAACTATTCATACAGCCTCTCTTTTCCTATAACCCATGAGATTCCACGTGGGTCGTGACACATGGATGCGCAGTAGATCTCGTAGTCAGTCTACAGCCTTCTTCTCTTCTGCGCAGCTCCCAGTCTACTCGAAATCTCACGTATAATGTGCTACTTGCGCATGACAGCCGAGGTCGATTGAATTTCATTCCTTTAAAGAGACTCGCTTAACAGGTTATTAAATACAGAATTTTGATTTAAATCTCGAGTTAAATACGTCTCAGATGACTTCAAAGGACGCCAATTACTTACAAGTATCTCCGGATATCTATTTACCTCGACGTAGACCCTACATCTTGAAGACATATTAGTTACACAGATTAATGTAATATTCCTTAAGAAGTCAAATCTGTGTGTGCTCAGTGAACGACTAAAACTAAATATTGTATCATTTGATATCTTTAAAAATCATAGCATAAGGATACATTATTCTGTTTGGATATAGTTAAATTATTTGACTTTATGCGTAAAACATAACTTATAATGTGATATACAGGATGTCTACGTCAGTTATACCATTGTATTTGGATAACCTAATAGAACTCCGATCCAATGCAATATTTCAATCCACTTGAAATTCGACGATAGTATCGCTATCTATTGGGGAAACGACGGAAGCGGTGTGAAGCACCAATGCTACCAATGGTTTCTCCCAAGCGCTACCTCGCGGCGCGATCATGCACTATTTTCCCGACAACCTTTTTTTCGGCACACAGCCCCCGTATGCATGCATGATCTATACTTATACAGGGTTTCTCACAACCATTCTACCAAACTTCACCATGTTATTCAGCTGGTCAAAACCAGCAAATAATATAATATGCATTTAACACAAAATGAATAGGTTATACATTAAGTATCAGCGGCAGGTAATAACTCCTAAAAGAATTTTCTCGAGCTCAAAACATTTTAGTTGATAACATGTACCATGTGTTGCTTAGATTAGAAGTTGTCTGTCTGTATTTTTGTTTTGGAACAAATATTATCTCATGAACCTCAGCATGAAAGTTTACCATATTGATTTACACAAATGTAAAATAAACAAATAAATTTTGCAACAGATATTCGTTTGATAAGATGGTGGTGGTTGAAACTGTTCAAAGTTGAATATCTAAAAAAGTTAAGGTTTTACGAAAACAATGACAAGGTACAAAATAACGTAGACAAGTCCAACGGTGTATCACGTTTTGTAATTAAGCCAATGATAACTGAGAAAATGAAACAATTCTGGCTGAAAGTGGCTTTCCGTGAAGAAATTCATATATTGGTCTGAATAAACAGCCTAGTCCACACTTACAAAAATGTTTGCGGAAACATTGTTTGCAAACAGTTTGCCAGTTGTTTTCGTGTTTCTCATTTGTTTGCCGGATGTTTGCTGGATGTTTCCATCCGGCAAACATCCGGCAAACAAATGAGAAACATTTTAACTTGTTTCAGCAAACAAAAAACAATGTTTTCTGTTTCCCAAACCAAATGGAAAACACGCAAACATGTGGACAACGTATTGAAAAATAAATAAATTTATGCCTACAGCTCCGATTTGGATGCAGTTTTCTGCATCGTGTTCAGAAAAATACCAGGAACAAAGTGTACCATACGACCAGTTTCGGGAGAAAGCGGAAATGCATCGCGAGAGCATAAAGTGCATAATTTTTTGATACCTCTAAAAAATGATGAAAAGCCGTGAAAATCGGTACTCGGGGGTTTTCGGGGGCGCTGATCTCATTTTTGACCATACGAAATGCTCCTGGTAAACCGAGGGGGTTTCTGGGGGGCTAAATTTGTGAAGTTGTGACAGAGACATGAAAATTTCCTCTGGGGGGTTTTTGGGGACGCTGATTTTATTTCTGACCATGCGAAATGCCCCCAGTGCATCAAGGGGGGGGGGCTCTTTAGGATAAATTTGTGAAGTTGCGACAGAGACTTGAAAATTTGCTCTCGGAGTTTTCTTTCGGGGCTGATTTAATTTTTGACCATCCGAAATGCCTCCGGTGCACAGTAAGTTTTGACCGTAATATCTTCTTCAAGAAATCTGCGAGTCCACCATCGCCTTCTCCTAGGTAAGCTAACCTCATTGTGTAGAATTAAATACAAATTAGCACAAGCTAGAAGAAAGTCTTCTTCAGTCAACATCTCGAGAAACACTGCCTAGCTAGTGTGGACACAAAACAATGACAAACATTTTGTTTGCGAACAGTTTGCCAACAGTTGCGAAAAAATTTGAAAACTGTAGACAAACAGTTTGTTGTTTCTTGTTTGCAAGTGTGGTGTAGGCTTTATAATTTAAGTCTAAAATTAGATACAAATGAATATTTTTGTATAAACATATAAATACTACAAGAGAAAGCTTGTACTTTTTAATTTATACATTTTTACTACTCTTAATAAATGATGTAATTAATATTCATAAAATTGGTTTAAACACAGTAACATATAATCATTATTGTAAATTAAGTGAGGTATAAAAAGAAAATTTCTCTTGTCATATTTATGAAGAATACATTTATACATGTATTACACTAATACACCAAGTATATGGGTTTCCTAAATAATCAAGGAAAATACTTTCAGCCAGATTTGTTGAATTTTATCTATATATATATATATAAAAGCGAAATACCACTCACTCACTCACTGACACACTCATCACGATTTCTCAAAAACTACCGAACGGATTGAAATGAAATTCGGTATGTAGCTTCCTCTAGGGCCATAGGTGCTTGCTAAGAAAGGGTTTGAAAAAATTGGAAATTTCAGGAGGGTTTGGGGGGTACAAATTACTAAATCACGATTTCTCCAAATTTTCCGAAAAGATTGGAATGAAATTTGGTATGTAGCTTCCTCTAGGGCCATAGGTGCTCACTAAGAAAGGGTATGAAAAATTTCGAAATTTTAGAAGGGGTTTGGGGGGATCAAAGTTACTAAAATCATAATTTCTGATCTTTTATTATCATGACAATAGTGCTTTTATTATTTAAGTTCTATATATATATAAAGGCAAATACCACTCACTGACTGAACACTTAAAAATAATACAATTACGTTAGAAAGACTGAAATTCCAACCACCACGGGTAACGTCGTACGGGTCAGCTAGTCACTTATATACTTAACTCAATGACAAAGAGTGCGATGAGATAATATTTATTTCTTCAAAAACATACATACAGACAAGCAACGTATAAATAAACTAAGCGAGATAGGACACATGTTATGTCGCATTATTTGCTAGTTTTGAACTGCTGAATAACATGGCCCTGTAGGCCTAACACACCTTAGAACTGAAAATCAAAATATGTTAAAAAAATCTTACTAGTACACTCTAAAAATATGCGATCACTTGAGTGCATGTGCTGTATTTTTTTATCTTCTTTCATATAGGTCTCTTTATGTTTGTGTAGTTTTAGTCACTTGATAACAGAAGACGATTCATATTTCCAAAACGTGAAATACAACTAGCAAAATTGTATAAAATTTTCCAAATATTAAGCTTAAACCCCTATTTTTGTAGGTAAATTGTAATAGATATCCCATTGGAATGTGTGTTTGTATTTATAAATAATATATATACAACATTCCTCTAAAGACACTACTAAAACTAAATACTCCTAAACACGATTACACGAATAATATTTTTGGCTTACTCTCAATTCGCAAAACACTGGTTTCATTTGTAGAAAGCACTATCACACCAAGCCCATATCTTACTGGAATTTACAACCCCTGTTTCTATTTAATTTGTTGGGAAACGTCCAGACCCTTAAGGAGGAGATTTGCCTACAGAAATAAACACATATATTTAGTAAAGTAACTTTGTTTTTGTCTCATATTTTTGTTTTATATATTACATGTATGGAACATTCGCGTTCTTTAACATACAAAATTGTTTGTTTAGAACTGTTTGGATGAATAGTCGCATTTCGTGACACAAATGTATAGTTTGATTTCGACCTTCGTCAGAGAATTATTAATAAGTCCGATACAATGATCTTAGATATATACAGCGTAGTCAGTACCAAGTGGTAAAAACTTCGGGAAATGGTTCTATGGGTCAAAATAAAGAGAAAATCTAGAATAATATTTTTTTGAAAAAATCTTCATTTTCCAAATATCCGCCATTTTGTTTCTTTTACTAAATAAATAATATATAGAGAATGGTTTGACCGATTGAGTTCAAACTTAGCGTGAAGTTTAACCTAACAATGATCTATCTTTAAAAAAATAAGCGATTATATAAAATCATGCGTTTCAAAATGGCGGCAGTTTGAATATTTCAAACCTAAATTACCCAAAAACCGTACATTTTAACAAAAGATGCCAAAATACTTTTTTGTAGCCCTTTTAATTCCCTATAGGATGGTGTAGCTGTCAAAACAATCGGATGAAGGATAATAGATAAGTTATGACTGTTATCTATCATAGTTATGACTGTTCGTTGATTATGAATCAGTAAATCAGTCATTACGTCTTCTCTTATCTATACAGATTTGTATTGTCAATATAAAAAAACTGCTATCAATGCCCCACTCCCAAACCTTAACAAATATGAAAACCAGATAGGACAAATAAAATGCACACATAAAGGAAACTACGCTCAAAATAGCAAATTTTTTTCAAATACGAAACATTGGTAATAGGACATTTGTTGAGGCAAAAGAGACTCTTGACAGTTTTAAGTGCTGCAGTTAGAAAGAATATCACCTGACGGGGCAAATAAATCAAATTATGCAATATATGCAAACGGGGCTAATATATGCATTATAAATTTCAAACAAGTTAGTGAACAAGAAAACGTTTTAGAAAACTAAAACTCTTAGTAGAGTTTGATCATTTTACATCCGGGACGAGTATCTGTCATATATAAAATATTTTATAAAAACAAAATTAGATAGTTGTGATGCATCTACGTTGTAAATTCTGTGACCTAAATTGTAATTTCTAGCTGTCAGAAGAGGAGTAGGTTGTAATTTTTTCAGAGAATTTGCAAACAATGTTATGAAATATTCTAACGTTTTGAATAGTAGCTATTCACATACCTTGACGAGAAAAATGTTTTACTACAAAAATGGAAGACATCAGGTTGGTTTCAATGTTCGATTTCTGAATGTTTACTATGTATTTATTAATCCGTTATTAAGGAAGGTTAGTATTCAGTCAGATTATAAAGAACTATTACAACAAAAATAATAATAAATTTCAACTTCCTTAGGACATAAGACAATTATTCAATACTTTCCTGAATATAGTGTAGACAGATAAACATCAGTATAAATGTATTGCTAAAAACATACAATTAGATTTAACTATACACTATACCTATATATTTATAGATAAACGCATCCAAAATAACATACACACAATACTATAAATAATACCTTCTAGCAACCCAAATAACCAACATTGTCAAAGTATTGAAAATAAGCAAGTAATAGGATTTGTAATGGGTTTAAAGAATTTGAGTTAGTGCCTACTATGGGAATGGGTAAAAGTTTTGAGAAATAATCTCAAATATAAAGGCAAAGAATTGAGCCAACAAAACAAGTTATCCTTTTGTTGTGTAGAATAAAAGCCCGGTTTTAGGTTACTGCACTTTTATTGTAGTAACCACATTCTATCTCAACCCACTCAATCACTTATTTAATAAGGGCTGCTAGTATGTTTTTGATTGAATTTTTTCCGCCTCTGATATTTATATGTGTAGATAAGTTGTATATTTATAATTTTCACAGGGTTCAGTGCGAAGTCTTAAGTTTCACTAGTAACCTTAACATATGCGGAACTAGCTGACCCGGCAATGCTTCGCTATTGCATAATTATTTTGGTGAAATAAATGCGACAAATGATCGTGATTTAGTAACTTTGACCCCCAAACCCCCCTAAGATTTAGAATTTTTTTTAGTGAGCACCTATGGCCCTAGAGGAAGCTACATACCAAATTTCGTTCTAATCCGTTCAGTAGTTTTTGAGAAATCTTGATTTAGTAAATTTGACTCCCCCCAAACCCCCTAAAATTTCGAATTTTTTTAAAACCTTTCTTAGTTAGCACCTATGGCCCTAGAAGGAGCTACATACCAAATTTCGTTCCAATCCGTTCAGTAGTTTTGGAGAAATCTAGATTTTTAGTTACTTTGATCCTCCCAAACCTCCCCTAAAATTTCGAATTTTTTGAAACCCTTTCTTAGCGAGCACCTATGACCCTAGAGGAAGCTACATACCAAATTTCATTCCAATCCGTTCTGTAGTTTTGAAGAAATCGTGTTTTAATAACTTCGATCCCCCCAAACCCCCCTAAAATTTCGAATTTTTAAAACCCTTTCTTATCGAGCTCCTATGGCCCTAGAGGAAGCTACATAACAAATTTAATTCCAGTCCGTTCGATAGTTTTGAAGAAATCGTGATTTAATAACTTGATCCCCCTAAACTCCCTCACAAAATTTCGAATTTTTTCAAACTCTTTCTTAGTAAGCACCTATGGCTCTAGAGGAAGCTACATACCAAATTTCATTTCAATCCGTGCTGTAGTTTTTGAGAAATCATGATGAGTGAGTCATTGAGTGAGTGAATGGTAGTTGGCTTTTATATGTATAGATTTTCACAGGGTTCAGTGTGAAGTCTTAAGTTTCACTAGTAACCTTAACATACACGGAATAAAATATACTGCAGTCCTACTAATTTAATAATAGCTTACTATGGTCCTGTATATCCTTATCTGAACAGTAGAATCCTTTTTTTTTTTTGGAGATTTATCAGTTTATTATATATGTAAATTCATCACTTTTTGAATTCATTTTACCCTTATTCGGTTAAGGGGGTTGATTCCAAGTCAAAGTATTTAGATAGTAACCCTTATTGTGTGATAACTCATTTTAAACCCTCGTTGAGTCGAGAAAATTGGTGTAAATAAAACTCTCTCAGACACACCAAACCAAAATTTCGGAGCCAAGAAGTTCTGATTTTTCCATTGTCCTACGTATTGTATTCTACGTAAAATTTAGATTTGTATTAATTTTAAGATACAGAAACATTGCACAATTTTTTTAATCTACATTAATTATGATTTAGAAAAAATTAATGTATTGAAAAATTGACGATTGACTACAATTAATATACCGCTACTCTAAAATTATAATTTCGCATACAATGAATTAATTTGTAATATCGTTTATCTATATATATAAAAGCCAAATACCACTCACTGACTCGCAATTTCTCAAAAACTACTTAACGGATTGGAATCAAATTTGGTATGTAGCTCCTCTAGAGCCCTAAGTGCTCGCTAAGAAAGGTATTAAAAACAAATCGAAATTTTGGGGGGGTCAAAGTTACTAAACATTCCACCAAACGGATTGGAATGAAATTTGGTATGTAGCTTCCTCTAGAGCCCTAGGTGCTTGCTAAGTTTTTTTTAAAAAAAATGAAATTTTTGGAGGGGTGTTTGGGAGGATGAAAGTTACAAAAGAAAAAGAACATCGAATGGATTGGAATGACATTTGGTATGTAGCTTCCTCTAGGGACCTAGGTGCTCGCTAAGAAAGGTTTTCAAAACATTTGTAATTTTAGGGGGATTTGGGAGGGGGGTTGTCATATGAAATACATAGTGTAATATATTTATTGATATATATTTTTTGTTAATGTACATTTAACTTTGATTTGTCTACTCGTGCAAATCCGGATCGGGCAGCTAGTTATAATATGTTTTAATGATTACAAAATTGTGTTGGGCATTTACAAATTAAATATTCTTGCGTTTTTGTTATTGCATATCTGCTATTTAGCACTCATAATCAGAGACATGAGATATGTGTTTATTTCGGATGCTAGTTTCCTTCCAAAACACTACAATACATTTTACATTGAATATGGATTTATTGATCAAAGAACTCCTTAAGTTTGCACATCACGTCGTAATCTGGGGAGGAAATGCCGCACCAAAGGGAAAATAGCAATTCTATCACACACACCGAGGTACTTATGCAGGAACACATGAAATATAACACTAAATTCAACATTCACCCTGTCTGGTGTAAGTAGACAGTGTTAATAGAAATGCATAAATTGCAGTTATGAACGAATAAAAGTAACGTTTTAGAGTGTTTGAAACACAATTACTGATTGCTATGAGGTTTAAGTGTCACGTAGATTCTTCGACAGCTTCCTTGATAACTTCGTGTATTTTTTTATAAATGGTAATACAATGGAAAGATTTGATTAAATCTTAAAATGGTGCAATTCGTTAGCATCAGATTATTTTCTTCTCAAGGAGACTGTCAGCTGGCCTGAATTGTTTCAGAAAAATATGTTATATTATGTAGTCTATATTATGTGTGAGACTCCAAGTAACGAGGAGACCAGGTAATGAGGAGATTCAATAAGTGGATGAGTGGCCATGCCCTGCAGTTGGCACTTGCTAAGACGGATATACTTATTCTAACAAGAAAAACAATACCAACAATAGTGGATATGTGAGTAGGAATCGAGACCATTACCACAAAAAGAGCGATAAAATAGCTTGGAATTACTGTAGATTCAAAGCTATCATATTGGCAATACATCAGGAAAGTGGTTGAAAGGGCATCAATACCTGAGCAGATTGATGGCCAATATCGGAGGACCCAGACAAAGCAGAAGGAGATTGCGGATGGAGACAGCTCACTCCATCATGCTATATGGAGCAGGAAATATGGGCGGACGCTGTCCTTAAAAAGAAATACATAGTTTACTATCCATCCAGAGAAGAGGTGAAATATCCACAATGTCGTCTTACCGTACATTATCTGAAGCAGCGGTCTTAGCCATCGCTGGAATGATTCCCATAGATTTGCTGGCTGTAGAAAAGAAAAGGATATACGACAGAGACTCACACGTCAAAAGGAGTACAGCAGCCCTTGCCGAAAGGACACAGACTCTGAACAGCTGGCAGAAAAGATGGGATGAAGAGACTAAAGAACGGTGGACATACCGTCTCATTTCTGATCTTAAAAGCTGGACAGAGAGAACGCATGGTGACAAAACTTCTACATCACTCAGCTCCTAACAGGCCATGGTTATTTTAGAAGTTACATCGGGAAAGTTACATCTCCAAGTTGCAAGATGTGTGGGGCACTAAGAGATGATGCTGAGCTCACCTTCTCCGAATGCTGTAGATGGGATATGGAGAGACAAAGACTGTTCTCGAAGGTGGTGACAGCGAGCAACATAGGTAAGGTGACGCTAGCGAATGAGGAAAACTGGAACGCGATCTTTCAATTTGTAAGAGCTGTTCTAGTAAGCAAGAAAGGGGAAACTTGCTTGGAATAAGGAACAAGAAATAATGTAAATAGAGAAAAGTAATGTAAAGGAGAACCCTGGACTGAAGTAGTGCGCAAGCGGTCCCAGACTAGGAACTCTTGAGGAGGAGGGGGTTTTATTCGGTATGAGACTGAATCGTGACCAGGGACTCTGGGTAAGATAACGTACATGAAGGATTTCCCTCTTCTCTTAAAAAATAAAAATGTGAGAGACTCCAATCGTCGGAGGACTTTGTACCCCGCAACTTAGACACATCCCGTGCATGTTTTAACATACAGAGGGATTTGGAAATCCATCTCTATTATTTAAACGACTGAGATATATCTGACCTATTGAAAGATATTTATCTTCAGTGGGAAATTTAGGAAACCTATTTACAAATTCACAAATTTTCCTTCCTCCTCTATCACCCCCATCTCAAAAATTTGTAATGGCCACATATTTATGCCTTGTGCTACCTCAAATTAAAGCCCCTTGAAAATCTTGTAGAAATTCACTAGTTTCGATAATCTTGTTTTGTAAGTTTCTATTTTAATTTCATATTATTTAAAAGGCGGAAAGAGATATCTAAAATTTGTTTTCGGGATAGTTGGCCTATTAACGAATTTCCATAGGAAAAATGAGCTATTGCAGTGACCCTTATGGTAAGACCTAAGGTCGGGAGAAGTGAATGAGCACCAATCATGGTCCCCAGAACACGTTTTGGGGTGTCAGTAAAAATCATATATATACATATGTATACGGGGTGGTCTGGACTTATCGTTAAAATTTCTTTTGGTTGATAGAACAAAATAAATGCAACTTAGATACACAATTTAAAAAATTCTACTTAACACATCCACTTAAAAAAAAAGGTTTCTAAACTGTACTTTTACCTAAAAATTTTGAATTTATGGGATGTTTCGGGGGTTTTTATAGCATTTGCTACTCTCTATCAATTGTTTTAAAGAATTGTGAATGAAATATTTTTTTCATTAAAAAAAATCACAACTTTACAGTTTTAATGAATTGAATAAGTGATTATGAAGTTTCTAGCTCATTAAAACCTATTTCTCCTTACTTGGAATTTAATTTAGAATACGATGGTAGTATTAAAGTTTGATGAATGTTTCACAATATTCCATAAATAAAAAAAATGTAGGTAAAAGTACAGTTTAGAAGAAAGACTTTTTATTTTTTTAATTGGACGTGTGAAGTAGAATTTTTTAATTTGTGTATTAAAGTTGTATTTATGTTGCTCTATCAGCCAAAAAAATTTTTTACGCTAGGTCCAGACCACCCCGTATATACATGTAAATATGTCTTCGCACTCTAGTGGCCGCATTTTAAATCCGATTTGATCCAAATTTGGTACACATGTTGGTTGTCTACGTCGCTCGGACGAGTTTTTAGCCAAAAAAATGCAACAACCGGAAGCACGTTTTTTGACCGGAAGTAAATATTTTTCGAGATTTTTCCTACGAGAATTAATTATTTTACAGTTTCTTCTAGAAATATAAATGTAGGATGTTATTCTGCACATTTAGTTTTTTTACGTGGACCTTATAGCTCGCTTGGTTCCCCCAAAATCGATCAAAACGTAAAATACCATAAAAGTACCCGGTTCAAAAACCCGTGGTGGATTTTACCTTGGGGGCATCATCTCATCCGAGGCCGAAGTTTGAGTTTTTAATTTGCGAGCGAAGCGAAGCTCATAACCCGATGCCACAAGATCGAGGTGCTAACTCGCAAAGCTAGAGGCTTAGGCGCAAACAAATTCTACTAATATATTTCGTACAAAGAGGCAGCTATTCAGCACCGTCGTGAGTAGACCTATTTCCCAAATTGTTGGTTGAAACCCTAAAACATAGGCCTATAAACTTAATTTTGGAAATTTGCTCAACTCACGTCAGCGGTTCAGCTGAGTGGTCGAATTATTTTATCTTTAATGAAAACCTTAGAAAACCCTTGACAACATCCCCCAACCCCACTCCTACCACCCGATGCCAACAATTTGTAATGAACAAATATGATGACTATATTTATAAAATTGTATAAAACAAAATACAAATGAATATTAAACGAACACGTTAAACATATATTATTTTATTAGCACAGGAATGCACGTCTTATAAAGGATTTTAATTTGATGTATCACAAGTTATACATATTCACTAGCTGTTGTACCCGTTCTTCGCACGGGAATAATTCATGGTGTAAGCAGAAGTATAATACAATTAGTCTGATGGTAAATGTTGACAAATTGTAACAAATGGAGGTAAAAATGTGTATACATTTCCACTTAAAGAGTGGTTGAGTACTGTAAAAAAACCCTGTCGGAATAACGTGTTTTTTGCATTAAAAAACATGTTATGACTCGTCACTCACTTATCACCTATATTATTTTTCAAGGCCATTTTTTTGTCGGTACGCCATAACTTCCTTAATACATCATCAAATTACATGAAAGCTTTTACATCATTTTAAAGCTTTCCTTAACCGCTACACCGGAAAAATCTACAAAATACAATTATACGAAAAAAAAAGAAATAAAAAATCCGAAAGTAACAGTGATGTAAGATCAAGTAAGCAAGTCAGTTGTAGCGATATTTTCCTGGTGTTGGCAACACTGATGATAGCAATACCCAGCTGGAGAGCTGCCGTTACGCCACTACATTGTTATCTTATATTCTAAAGCGAGAGATAATTGTCTGTCTGCTAAATGGATCTGGAATCTCCGTCTAAGGATTTTTGATTTTTTGATTTTATATGGGGCTTTTGGCCACGAGAAATCGATTGGAAATAGTCACCAGTCTGGGAAAATTCGTTTTCTACGTCTTTTTATTAAATTAAAAAGTGAAATTTGTCCATTTTAAACAATACAAAGCACAGCTGATGCAAATGTTTTCAATGTCATTACAATAATCATCTGTTTTCTTTTAAACGAAGCACAGCTGATGCAAATGTTTTCAATGCCATTACAATAATCATCTGTTTTCTTTTAAACTGTATTTTATTAGAGGTAAGCCTAATGTTGTATCTATTTATAGTTACCATGGCAACGAATACTTCTGCTAAATAAACATACCCTTTATTTAGTTGTTTAATGTTATAGGCCTAACCTAAACGATGTTCACGGAAATTTGCAATAATAGTTATTGAAATCATAGCCCTGCTTATAATCGAGCTTTAGCTCGGTCTCCTGGTACTTTTTAATTAATTGTAAGCGTGGTTATAAACAGCATTGTGGATACACCTATTTGTTGTTGTTTACCTTCTGTAAGTCGGTAAGTTGTTTAAAAATATATAATAACAATAACAACATTATTTCTCTTTAACATGGATTTAAATTAATAAAACACTGTTAGTAAGTTAGAATGCAAATGCTTCGCACGGGTCAGCTAGTTTTACCTTATTTGTAGAAGTCAAAATTCGGGTCTTTTCTATTATACTACCGTATCTGGTTACTATACGACCGCATTTCTATTATACGACCGCATGGCTCGTTTCTTGATAAAATAAAAGTTTGATAGACCAGTTGACGCAGTATTATTTGGTTTATCAGGCTGCGCATCGACTCCTTATCTTATCAGTTACTCCAAATGCGTGCCGCGCCGTGCAAACATCAGTGTCCAGTTAGAGCTTCAATAATAATCATGTCGCTGATACGTTTAGTTCGTGAGATAGATAGTAAGGAAAAAGCCGTTGATTTTTTAAGTAATAAAGGAATAGGCCTATTGCATAACACGCGATATTGTACTGCGGGACACGAAATGTCATTAAGTTTGACTGATGCTCATGATCGGTGGCGGTGTCACAAAAAAGACTGTCGCGTTGCATTTGGCGTTATTGGAAAGGTACTTGGTTAGGTTAGGTTCGATCAACTGTTCGATCAAATTATCAAAGATGTTGCAGTATTTTGGTCACCAAAAGTGTAAAACCTAACCCAGACCTAACCTAGACATAACCCAGACCTAACCCAAACCTAACCAGAAGTGTAAAAGTCATACAAATTTGCACATGTAATTAGTTTGTGTTAGTGTGTTTTTCTATTTTGTGTATTTGTGTATTTTGTGAAAAACAATAAAACCATTTATTTTATAGATGATTTCATCAATTGAGGTAAGAAAACCTAATTTATTATCATTCTGTTGGTATAGAAAATAATTTGAGCCATGCGGTCGATAATCGATAATACAAATAATGAAAAACCTTCAAATCATTGCAATATAATCGAAGCTGATGAAACACTACAAAATGGAAATATGGTTTGAAATTAATGTACAAATTACCAGCCCTCTAGCTTTAATGGTAGTATAATAATTAATTTTTATTGTTTTAGGGTTGTTATCACATTTTTACCCCTCAGCAGCATACTATAAATTACAAATATTGTTTACTTTTTATTATTATCTTGTAAGAAATAAATGTACCACTTTCCAGTTCTCTAGCTTTATGGGTAGTATAATAATTAATTTGTATTGTTTTAGGGGTTGTTATCTCATTTTCACCCCTTATCAGTACACTACAAAATTCAAATATTGTTTACTTTTTATATATGTCTTGTAAGAAATGAATGTACCAATTTCCAGCTCTCTAGCTTTAAGGGAAGGTTATATTTAATTTGTATTGTTTTATGGGTTGTTATCACAATTTCACCCCTTAGCAGCTCAGTATAAAATGCAAATATGGTTTACACTTTATATTTACCTTGTAAGAAATAAATATACCAATTTACAGTCCTCTAGTTTTACGGGAAGTATAATAATTAATTTTTATTTTTTTTAGGGGTTGTTACCACATTTTCACCCCTTATCAGTACACTACAAAATTCAAATATTGTTTACTTTTTATATATGTCTGGTAAGAAATAAATGTACCAATTTCCAGCTTTCTAGCTTTAGGGGAAGTATAATATTTAATTTGTATTGTTTTAGGGGTTGTTATCACAATTTACCCCTTAGCAGCTCAGTATAAAGTACAAATATGGTTTAGTTTTTATGTGTACCTTGTAAGAAATAAATGTACAAATTTCCATCTCTCTAGTCTTAATGGATGTATAATAATAAATATTTATTGTTTTAGGGGTTGTTTAAACCCTTAAATCAAAATAATGTATGGCCTACGTCTCATGCCAGGTCATGATATATATGTGTGCCAAATTTCATTCAAATCCATCCAGTACTTTTTGCGTGATTGACAGTCAAACAAACAGACAAACATACAAACTTTTCACATTATATTAGTAGGATTACAATTGTGTTCATTTAAACATTGTATTTTAGTAATTAATTACAGTTATTTTAAAAGTGCCACAGTTATTTAAACGATATTTGATAGAAATAATTATGTTAATAATAATTATTACTACCAAAATGTTTTTAAAGACATTTAAAAAAAAATATACGTAATCATACTCTCTTCATTTCAGCTATATTTGCTGAAGAATACATAAAAAAGAAGGATATATAGTACATTGCAATTCATATAAATAGATTCAATTAATTCTACTATGTAATTTTTGTTTCAACAAATGACATTTTTTAAAAGGTCAAATAGAGGATTCAATCCAACCATCAGATTGAATTGGCACAGACCAGTGCTACTGCACCAGGTGAGCCGATGCATGAAAATCACCTCATTTGCACTTCTGTAGTTATATTCTTAAAGCCAGGATTTTATATCGGATGTTTGTAGTATTTAGATGAATTATAAATTATTTTTGCGCAAGTTTAAGAATTGGGTGTAAGTTATGAATTATTGTTGGGAAATTCAAGAAAGTTTTAAAACAAGTTATTGAATATGTTTCGTAAATCCATTAAATTGTTTTATCGATTCCAAAAAAATAACAAATAAAAGTAAATGTGTGCGGTCTTTTAAGTAAAAATAAATGTCCTGTCTGGAACGAGTTTATCCCGCATTTTCTTCAATTCTTTTACCAGATTTAACGGCAACATATACACATAATTTTAATCTTTCAATTGCCGTTTATTATTAGTTAGTGTTTTATACAAATATTTACTGTTTACATACGTTATTAATGTTATTATAATAAAGGTGAATAATTAATTATAACCTCAAAGCTACGATGGTAAACACAGTTAAATTCATTGTAAATACATTCAATAAACATCGAATGTTGGTCATAAGTCTAGGCCTAACCTAAAATTATTGTACGTATGTTGCCGTTAAGACAGGTAAAATAAGTTAAACATACACACAATAATTTTAGGTTAGGCGTAGGCTTAAAATTACTTTCTAGGCCTAACCTAAAATTATTGTATGTATGCCGTTAAGGCAGGTAAATTAAATTAAATATACACACAATAATTTTAGTTTAGGCCTAGACTAATGAACCAACATTTTATGTTTATTGAATGTATTTCAACGCTTGACGATTATATGAGAACTATGCCAGACGAATGGATCGTCTCTTAATTTAAATTGATGAACCTAAACACATGTTTCTTGAATGTATTTACATTCATTGCCATTGCAATAAATTTAATAACGCTTTTTCATTACTTGTATTTTACTTTCTCACTATACTATAGTATAGAGAAAGTATAGTGATCGCAAAAATAATCGATGTTGAAATTTTTGTGGAAATATCCGTTTTGGGATCCCTGAGTCCAAAAAAGTGGTTTTTACAAAATGTCTGTCTGTATGTATACAAAGCTAGAGCGAAAACTATTCGATCGATTTCAAACAAATTTGCACCAGACATTTCAAGTAGGCTTGTATAGATGCACGAAAAACTTTTTTGACAAATTTTGAAAAACAACCCCTTTTTTCCCTAAAAAAACCCAAAAAAACAGTTATTATTTTGTTATAAAAAAACGGCTCTAATTAGGTTGATAAAATTTGGCTTATTTGTAGCCTACCATATGCAAAAAACCGCATCTTTCTAAAAATTCTCGTTTAGCTAATAACTTAATAACTGATTTTTGGGGTTTTTTTTGCCATAAAGGGGGTTGTTTTTCAAAACCTTTTTTCGTGCATATATGCAGGCCTAATTGACGTGTTTGGTGCAAATTTGTTCGAAATCGATCGAATAGTTTTCTCTCTAGATAATAATATTTATTAGTTAATTTCCTACTTTAATAAAATACCTCCACTACCCCACCTACAGTTATGAAGTCGCAGTGAATCTGTTTAATAATTTAAATATATTTGTGAGAAAGTATGTACCAGTTCCTGGTACCGTTTATTATATTTGTCATTGCCATAGCAACCAATTAATAACACTTTTTTCGTTACGCATTACATTTTCTATTTGTTAACTCCTCCCGTAACCCGCGTTAAGGAACTTCGTATCAAAAAAACAAAAATAAACACACATACATTTATGAAAGGATATTTACAAAAAAATATCAGTGTAAAGAAAATTAACAAATATGTGATATTTTTCTATGATAAGTTATTATTTTTTTTAAGAGGTAACTCTAGTACACATAACACTAGCTTTATGTAATCATAATCGCGTTACCCAAAACCTAAGTATAATAATAAAAATGTAGAAACATTATGCTTGAAATTATTAAAGGTATACAAAGGAAACATGTTTATTGACATATGGTATGCACAAATGCAGCCAATAGGTAGTAGAAGACCTGTAAAAACCTAAACGTGGATAAGGCAAGGTGTAATTCAAATATTGAATTAATATAAAATATTTATTTCTCTTATTTTAAATCTATTAATTTTTAAAGTCTACACCCACCAACCACTACTAAGAAATTAATTATACGTCTATATAATACCGAACTGAGAAATATCGGTTTCAGATATTTTTTGTGGTATTATGAAATCCGATAAAACTTTCGAAAAGATATTTTGTAGAAATAAAAACTATAGGTAAATGCTAAATTTACGTTTTTCAATGATTTATTTATATAGAAATGTAAACGTTACTTGCTAGGGTCAATTGTTTTTTTTACTTAGTTCCTGAAATATACCACTCGTATCTTTGTAATTGATAAACTGCAAATACAAATATTAGAATTTCTGATTTACATTCGATTAATTGAATAAAATCTATATAATAAAAATGAAATGCTTTTCGTTTGTAAACGCATCACATGAGAACGGCTGGACCAATTTGGATATTTTTTGTTTTAAAATGTTTGTAATAGTCCGAATTAGGTTTTTATGGAAAGAACTATTTGAAAAGTTTCCCAGAAAATGTTCAAATTCGGGAAAAACTGAACATCGTTTTTTCCATGAACTGAAGACCATAACTCACGAAAACAGCTGTTCTAATAAAATGCTTAGCAAGACATGTATGTTTACATTTATTACCATAACAACTTTACTTACCATTTATAACCAGTTTATTATTATTAAAAAACCAACAGCTTTTTTAGGTTAGATTGACCAACTTAAAAACAAAAATCAACTAAAAACGCTTACTATATCAATTTGAATTCAATTCAAACATTGGTTGTTACATATTATATATTTATAAAACAGCTGCGTTGGATCTAAAACTGAACATAATTTTTTGTTTAGTGAACCAAAACACGTTTGTTTGTAACCAATTGGGCTAATTTAGAATCAGGGTTTTTACAATTCTTCACAACTGCAAGTTTTTTTAGATTAGGTAAAAGCCAGCAAAAGTTGTATTATCTATAAATTTACAAACTATAAATCTCAATGTGTGTAGTACATTCTTAAGTGGCATAAAAACCATTTTGCAATTCGATTACTTAAGCCAATGTAATGAAATGGAATAACTTTACTACTCTTTAAATTAAATCAAGCAATAGCGAAGCATTGGTGGGTCCACTAGTTGTGAATAAATTATAATTATATAGTCAGCCAATACTAAGAATACAAATTTAGCTTGATTTGTTAGATGTTTACTAACTCAAACACGTTTTAGTGCCTATGTCGACATCAAAAGTGTTCCATAACGTATAATTAAATATAATTTGACAAATAATAAATTTTTAGATTTTATAAATGATTAGTATTCTGTCATTTACAAGTAGTTTTATTAAAAAAATACAAAAATAATAAGAACAATGGAAATGACTAATGTTAGTATGTGAGAAGTAATTAAAACAAAACTCGACTGACAGGATTTCACTTTGCAGTAAAAGTTAGACAGGTCTGTGTTGAAACAACTCAAAACCTCGGTTTACACTGTAGACCTACGAGAAATGACCCTAATGTATGTTAAAATCTTGTGTTGACAAATCTGACAACGCCTGGCTAAATACAAGGGCGAATAAATTGAATGTATAATATGTTTCATAGACTTGATGATCTTCTGGCAAATTTAAAGGACCGAAAATATTGCAGTTGTAGTACGTAAATGTATTCCTTTACAGTAATTTGTCTTAAAAAATACTAACACAATACTAAAAATAAGTTATCTCATGAAAGAAGACCTCATTATTATACATTCAAGTAAGCATATCAAAATTAAAAGGTTATGTATTATTTGTTTATGAAATTATTATAGACTAGGGGAGACCCCTGCGTGCTTCGCACGCCAACCCCCCGATGTAACCTTCTAAAAACATATGTTATGTTTTATTTATAGTAAAGGTGTAGGATTAATAATAACCTCTAAACTAAGATGGTAAATCATCTTAAATGTTCAAATCACATTATTTCGTATATTTTATAACAACAGTTATAATAAAGGTTAAAAGAACCAGTAAGGCTCAGGTGTACTCTTAATCAAAAACCTAACCAAAAAGTTACTCACTATCAATTACCGTGTATTATCAATAAATAGGTGTACTATATCTCTTATTTATTTTTAATTAGGATGTAACATAGTTTTATCTTAATTTTAAATTCCTTAATGCAAGTTTTTATCGGTTTGTGTGTGTTGAAACATGTGTTGGTCCAGTATAGGCCTAACTTAAAATATTATTTTGTATTAAAAGCTGGACGCATCCAAATCAACTGTATTATATGTTATTTAAAAATCATTATTTAAATCATTATTATCCACGAAAGCAGCTGGATTAGTTTGTTTCTTATTATAAACAGCTGTTTTGTATAAAAATGGTTTTTAAATTATTACTATAAACATTATTATTATTACTATAAAAATCATTATTTACAGCCACGAAAGCATCTGCATCAGTTTGTTTCTTATTATAAACAGGTGTTTTGTATATAAATGGTTTTTAATTTCGTTTCCTGTTAATCTTGTGGGGAAAACCCGACCTTTGAGATTAGCTCACGCCATTAAGGATAAGAATTTTTGACATCTAAAACCTTATTGCAAAACTTCGAAATGAGACGAATTTTTTGACAACTCAAACATTAAATTTAGTGAAGAAATAAGGGAGGGGTTGTGTTCACAAAAAAACTGCTTCACGTATTATATATAAGGATTTATAGTAATTGTTTAAGTCTATCTATTTATAAGATTTTCTTTAACACTTTACATAAAGTTTCGAGGCCAAGTAGTGTAAAACTCATATCTGTTCATAATGTCCCAATTTTGTAGTAATATAGTTAGTTCAACATATATTTGTATATTTATGTTATTTTTCTACAAAATAATGTGATTCGAGAATAAATAAATACAAACGTTGTTTTATATAATTACTCATAAAACATCAATTCAGTAAAACGTTGTTATAGTAAACATGTTGAATATAAATATAGCTATAGGCATAGAACACCTACAGTCAAAAACTTAACGATATTTCTGTAGATCATTATAATATATATTTTCATCAGTTTGTTTATCTCTATTCTGTGTTTTCTAAAACTTTGCATATTGCAGAATTTTCATCAGTTTTTACTGTTACTTACATATTTGAAACGAGTGTTTTTTTAAAGTGGACCGGCATTCAAATTAAAGAACTAAAGAAACAAAAGAAATGACACAGATGGAACGGAAGAAGCTTTTTTGATGGTGGGGTTGCAGCATTTAATTTCGAAGTAGAACCTATACAATTATACTATAACAGTTATAAGCAAATAATTTTAATTCTCATGCACAACGACTTGTGTCAAATTGTGTCATTTTTTAATATGAGTAAAACTTTACACCCACTGAGATTAGAACATTAAAACAGTGGACATGATACATTTACAACTGTCCTAAAGTAGGAAAATACCCTACTGGAAATACTAACTGGAATACCCTTGTTTAAGGAAAACGTTGCCTATATTGTATGCTAACTGTTTGTGATATTGAATCCAGATACAATACTTAATGAAAAATTACATTTCATGATACCATAATAGCAGAAACACAATAGACTGTACCGTTCCCCTCTCTTACTTTTCCTAAACACAAACCAGTTCCTACATTTCTCAAAGATAAGAAATAGTTCAGTGCGAAACAGTGGACCCACCGAACATGTTTTTAATAAATGTGATTTTAAAATTATTTAAATGTTTGTGAATTTTGTGTTAAGTGTTCCATGACAACGGAGGATTTCCTCCAAACCACTTGATAATGGCTGAATGGCCGAAACGGCCATCGTGTACAATACGAAAAATTTGACTACTGACGACGGTAAGTTGTTCAAATTATATTGATTTATAACAGTAGTCGGAATGGCGAATAACAAAATAAATGATTTATCAGCAAGTCAAGCTAAACTCGCCAATAAGTTTATGCACACCAAACTTAAAATATATACGATAACACTTTCGATTTAATAAAATGTGCGTGACTAAGTCGTTAATTCCCAACTATGTTCGTGTAAATATTAAAAATAAATCTAATTCAGCTATAAGAACCAAAAATGCAGCGGAGCAAATATGGATAAAAAACGTAATAAAGAATTTATATATAAAAAAAGACCGACTTAATACATTATTGTACAAAACTCATTTGGAACTATTCAAGATTTTACATTATGCAGAGATTACATTATTATTCCAAGAAATTAAACGCATAATACAGCCACATATTATTCGGAAGATTACTACAGTAAACAAGAAACTAAATAATTTAATTCATGTGCACACAGCAGGCACAAACAATCCAATGCAAACACGAGTTCTATCCCAGAACCATAAATTTAACAAACATCAACTTTGACAAACAAGAAATGAATTTATTAGATAAGGGTCTCAAACACAACGTTATCAGTAAACAGGATAAATTAAAATATTCTCTTATTGATATTGAATCCGCAATTCAAACCTTGCCTAAGGATAAACAGAATCATACCCGGATACTCATAAATGATAAAGTAAACTCTGTCATTAGTACAAATACTGAAATACCTAATAATTTAAACTCCTATCGTGAAGAAATTGTAGCTATTAGAATACGCAAAAAACTTCAAACAAGTAACACGTAACTATGACAAAGGCGGACAAAGGTAAAACTACTGTAATCATGTATAAACACGACTACATCCATAAAACGTTACAATTTTTTAACGAAAATGGAATAGCAGAATTAAAAAGCGACCCAACATCTAAATTCCACCAACAAATCAAAACGGGCATTAATAAATGCAAACACTTGTTCAGTGAGGATGAAAAGAAGTTTAATAAGATGATCAAACCTTTCGCACCGCTATTGAGATCATTACTAAAAATACACAAACCTGAGCAACAAATAAGACCATTAGTTAATTTCAGAAGTGCACCTTCATACAGACTAACCAAAACATTGGATAGATTGATTCGGAAACATGTTCACTTTAATAATAGTTACAGTTTAAAAAACACGCAAGACCTGATTTCAAAAATAAAAGACATACATGTTAAAACTGGCGCATCCTTAGTTTCATTTGATATAAAAAATTTGTACTCTAACGTACCAGTAAAAGAAACTATTCGCATATTAACCAGCTCACTAAAAACCAGAAAAACCATTAAAAATGTACAAATTTATGAACTATCTGATTTACTTAATATATGTCTATCTCAGAACTATTTTCAATTCAATAACAAATATTATGCCCAAAACAACGGATTAGTCATGGGATGCCCTTTGTCGAGTATCATGGCAGAAATATTTTTAAATAATATAGAAAACAATAGCATCATTAATATTAACAATAAACACAATAAAAACATCGTCTACTATCATAGATATGTAGACGACATTATTGTTATGTACCAAGGAACTTGTAGACAAATTAAAGTTTTGCAACATACCTCAACAGCATACATCCAAATTTAAAATCCACAACCGAAATACAGAACAACAATTCAATTAATTTTCTAGATGTAACCATAACAATATTGAATGGCAACTATAATTTCAAAATATACAGGAAACCCACTCACACAAACCATACTATTCACGCCACCTCTAACCATCCATCTTCCCATAAAATGGCAGCCTACAATAGTTTTATACACAGACTTCTCAATATATACCTATGACACATGAAAACTTTCAAGAAGAATTCAACACAATAAAATATATTGCCATTAGTAATGGATACTCAACATCCATTATTGACAAAATATTTAATAAACAAGAGAAGAAATCTACAAGACCCAATACTAAATCTGAAAACAAGTATATTGTTTTACAATATCACAAGCAGTTAGCATACAATATAGGCAACGTTTTTCTTAAACAAGGGTATTCCACAACGTTCAAAACCAAGAACAATTTACAGAGTATTATTAACTCAAAAAAAGTGATAGGTGATAAATTTGACAGCACAGGCATTTACGAAATCTCTTGCACTGATTGCCCAATGAAATACATTGGACAAACAGGTAGATGTAGAAGAACAAACCTTTAGAAAGAGGTTCAAAGAACATATCCCGACACCCAAACAAATGCTACGTCAAAGAGAAGTTGAATCGAGATACACCGAACATCTCATTCTAAACAACCATAAATATACAACGATCGATGGACAACTTGAAAATACTCCACCACTGTAAAAAAGGAAAATTTATGAATGCACTTGAACAATACGAGATATATAAAATGTTTACAACTAATCCAGATACAATACTTAACGAAAAATTACATTTTGAATCGAACTCATTATATGATACCATAATAGCAGAAACACAATAGACCGTATCGTTCCCCTCTCTTACTTTTCCTAATCACAAACCAGTTCCTACATTTCTCTAAAATAAGAAATAGTTTAGTGCGACACAGTGGGCTCACCGGACATGTTTTTAATAAATGTGATTTTCAAATTATTTAAATGTTTGTGAATTTTGTGTTAAGTGTTCCATGACAACGGAGGATTTCCTCCAAACCACTTGATAATGGCTGAATGGCCGAAACGGCCGTCGTGTACAATACGAAAAATTTGACTACTGACGACGGTAAGTTGTTCAAATTATATTGATTTATAACAGTAGTCAGAATGGCGAATAACAAAATAAATGAAAAACTACATCCATGATCCTGCCTTTTAGTAGTACACGAAATATTAAGTAAGGGTGTGGGAACATCAGTAATGGTCTTCTGTCACCGTGGTTTTCAAGTAATTTGTATTTACAGTTGGTTGTATACATCAAGGTTTATTTTCTTGTCAAAAATAGGACAGAAATTGTCTGAGTAAACAAAACTACCACTATTAAACCGATTTTCTTTCTTATATACATTTCTAGTATGGATGTTTGCATGGCACTGTAAACAAGTAAAAGGATGTTCAACTTTAAACATAACGTCTATTAAAACTAATTACTAATTATGGTGTACAATAATTTATCTTAATGTATAAAATTAAAATATTATGGGTTGTGGAAACTATACAATCTGTAGGGAATGTATAAAATTTAAGCCATTAAAGTGACTCTAAATTTGTGTTACGTATAACAATACAATACATTAGATCTAGCAATTAAATTTACGAAAGTTTCTAACTGATACTATGTTAACATTACATTGCACCATATTAATTATCTACTCAGAAAATATAAAAAGATATGCAAAGATAAGTAGAGTCCAAAAGTGTAAATGAATACCATGTTTTATAAAAAAAATCGTGTTTTTTATATTTGAATATTATAGTATTATTAATAAACCCAAAGTAATTATTTAGCTGGCATGTAACACTAACAGCTCATGTAGGAGATTACAAAGACTTGGGGCTCCGGAGCGCCCTGTCTCGGCAATGTTAAAAATACAATATTTAAGGAACATTTTCTCAGAAACTACTGGATCAAAATTAGTGAAATTTTATCAGTGTGTTAATATACTTCTTAAATAAACAAATTTTAACTTCAGGGTTTTGCAATACAAGCATTTGAATAAATTTTGTCATTATTTTTGTAAAATAATACAATTTTGACCAGTTTTTGCCGTATTTCTCAACAATAACTTGGAAATAATCACTTATATTACAAAATGCTCTCGTTAAAGCCTGTATTATACTCCATTAAACAAGTCCTGCAATTTTCAGATCGATATGTTAGATAGATTTTGATAAAATGTTCCTTTTGTGAATAAAATATATGATTTCCGAAAAATATGTTTAAAGAAATCATATAAAATTATTAAGAATACGATACAAAATAATTAATTTGTCTTATTCTCATGTGACACGAACCAAAAACGTATTTTTCCCACTTAGAGTTGAGATATAATAATAAATTTAGGCTTGTCTTAGAGCTAAATAAAAGGACAATAATAAGCAATAAAAAACAAAAAACAAAATCAAAAAATTAAATTTTAGGTGCTCCGGACCTTAATGAAAATTACTCCATGTTTTTAGAATAAAATTTAATTTGAAGTTAATTGTGAAACTTGTATCTATTTGTTTTGTCAATATCTGGAATACAACGACCAACTTGATTACTCATGAAAAATACATTTAATATTTAAAGAAAAATATGACTAACCTAAAGGAAGCAAGCATCTAGTAAAATATATTTATACGTTTAAAATTAAATATACACTTAATTAAAATGATAAATTTCCTTTACAATTTAGCTCAACAGATTGATGTCTTTGATTTTCAATCCTCTTTGGAGATTCATTTAATAAGCTATCGTATGCAGGTTTTTGATTTAAATTTGTCAGTTAAATAGGTCTCTGTTAACTTCAAAGGATTTCAAATTAATCACAAATATCTTCAGGAATCCATTACCATCACCACGCGCCTTAAAGACATATGTATTATTCCTCAAGAACACCTGTGTGTAAATACAATATTAAAATCAAATGTTATATTATATGGAATGCTGCAGAGATATTGTGTTAGGAATACACACATATATGTTGACAAAGCTACATATTTCTACTTAATACAATCAAAATCGTGATGATTAGAAATGCAAATCATGTTTGTGTTGTATACAAGTTGTAGGTTACTTCACAATTTTAGTTATCTGAGAACATTACTTTTTATGATTTAAATCAATTTCTGGTAGAAAGTAAATTTTATTACTAACTAGCTGGCCCGACCCGGCTTTGCACGGAGAGACAAATCAAAGTTAAATGTATAGTCTATTAACAAAACATATATTATATCAATAAATATATTACACTATGTATTTCTTATGGGGATTTTTAGTATCTTTGACACCCACTCAAACATCCCCTAAAATTTAGAATTTTTTAAAACCCTTTCTTTGAAAGCACCTATGGCCCTAGATTAAGCTGCATACCAAATTTCATTCCAATCCGTTCAATAGTTTTAGAGAAATCGTGATTTAGTAAATGTGACCCCCAAACCCTCCCTAAGTTTTCAAATTTTTTGAAAACCTTTCTTAGAAAGCATCTAGGGTCTAGAGGAAGCTACATACCAAATTTCATTCCCACCGTTCAGTAGTTTTAGAGAAAAAACGTGATTTAGTAACTTTGACCCCCCAAACCCTCCTATAATTTAGATTTTTTTGAAAACCTTTCTTAGTGAACACCTATGGCCCTAGAGGAAGCTACATACCAAATTTTATTCCAATCCGTTCAATAGTTTTAGAGAAATTGTGATTTAGTAAATGTGACTCTCAACCCCCCCCCCCCCCCCCGTAAGTTTTCAAGTTTGAAAACCGTTCATAGAAAGCACCTACCTAGAGGAAGATACATACCAAATTTCATTCCAATCCATTCAGTAGTTTTAGAGAAATCGTGATTTAGTAAATGTGAACCCCAAACCCCCCCTAAGTTTTCAAATTTTTTGGAAACCTTTCTTAGAAAGCACCTACGGTCTGCAACGGAAATTAGCCAGTTGCAAGGCGCTAATTAGACTTGCTAATTAGAACCACAAAACATTATAAGTTTACGAATTTAAATTTTAAAGACAGCATAAGAATCAGTAAATTAAAGCGTAAATAAAAGAAAGACTAAGTTTTTGATGATATATGAATAGTTTCAGAGTTATTAAAGAAATTAGTTAAACGTTTTATCAATCAGAATAATAACAGACAGAAGCGATATGAATTGTACTAAGTTCAATCGACAAGATGGGACAAGAAAATTCCTGTCGAGAACGGCAAGAGTTTGTCAGCTTTTACTTGTTGCTAGGCAGATCTAAAAACATGTTAAATTTTGATAATTATAAATGTTGTATATTATTTTAGTAAATTAAAAAGAGGGGAAAAAGACGAATAAAACAGTATAAAAAGTTTTTTAATAGATTAATTAATTTAGGACTTATAGTACAAAAAGTAAGACCAAAAAATAAGACCTAATAGAGACCTAATAAGGCCTATAAAGGAATAGCCCAAAGTCATTTCAAAATAAAAATAACTTAGTAACAAAAAAGGGATTTAAAGTCATTATTTTGCATAAAAAGGCCTATTACTTCAAAAATAAAGTTAAATTCAAAAAATGGAAAAGGGGGAAATATCGACAGACTAACAAAAGGTAATTATGCAAGGTTTACACAAAAAATCATAATTATAATTAACGTAATTAAATAATAAAAATAAATAACTTTACAGTTAAACAAAAGGGAGAAATAATTAGAATAGTCTGTAATAAATTGCAGAACATTTTAGAAAATAGTTAAATGCATTGTAATATCACTTGAGATGTGAGAAAGGTAAAATCGGGGGCGAATAAAACACAGAAATCGGCAGCGCAAAATTAGGCTTCCGAAAATCAACCATAGCGGGAGAACCAAACAAAATGGAAGAAATCCAAAAACATATTCGTTCGTTTGGGAACCAAACGAAGAGGATAGGAAGAAGAAAATTCCAAATTTGATAAAATTCACAGAATTAAATTTCAAAATTCAACGAAAACTTGCGAAGCAAATAACACGGCGAAAAAAGGGCGTACGACTTCAAATCAAAGGGCTACGTGAGCAGAAGGTCGTCATGTACAATATGAGACCAACAAAACCAAAATTGGGCCAAGGACAAGAAAGTTACGGCAGTTTGAAACTTTCAAAGCCAAATTGCAAAGATTTCAGGAATGAACACGCCGAGCAAAAGTAAACAGTAACGAGACAATTCTGCCGATTAGGGGAGGGGGTTAGAGCCTAAAGTCGGAAGGCTTGTCGAGTTAGTTCAGTTTTAGATACCAGACCGTCACCACGTACTTCAGAGATCCTAGAAGGGCTTCCCAAGAGACTAGCTGAGGGAACGATCGCAGTGGAACACTCGCAAGAATAGCGGACATTGGGCGTCATCAGCATAAGTCAGAGAGAGTAAATCTTGAAGAAAATCGAGGCGAGGACCTATCTAGCTAAACTCCGGTCAAGAGTATCGGGCCGAGAACCGTACTGCCATTGGGACTTAACTGGACCTAGGAGGATTCCGGAGGACCAACACCACCAGGATTGCGAACCGAAGACAGAACATCTTGTTTGTTGTAAGTAACAGATTATCAAGTTGTTTCCGAGTCTAGGAAAATTTTAATAAATTCAAAAATCAATAAATTAAATTAATAAATAAATAAAGTAAATTCAGGGGAAAGTGTAAGAAAAGTAAAATCATTTTAATAATAATTAACTCACATCTCACAGTGGTAAATATCGACGAAAATTAATTATAAATATATATTCAATTTATCCATTGTATTTTGTGTTGAAAACGCAGTTGCGTAAATTTGATATAATAATTTTGTTCAATAAATTGGTTATTTCTTGAAAGAGTTGCTAAAATCATTTATAAAATTAGTACAATACCATAAATCATTCAGTGCTCTAATTATAAGGATTCAGGTGAGGCAAAAGTGTTTTCTGATCATAACAAGTATATCTCCACCGGGGACGACCTCGAGATCGGAGTTAGAAAAAGAGCTAGTGTACTAAAGAGAAAACAAAACAAAAGTTTTCTAAAATTTTTAAAATAAGAACTGGAAATTAAAGAAAAACAATTTCCAATTCTTACCATCGCATCAACTACTCAAAAAGGGTCATACAGGCAGGTGCGTGGCAGGTCCTAGAGGAAGCTACATACCAAATTTCATTCCAATCCGTTAAATAGTTTTAGAAAAACCGTGATCAGTGAGCCAGTGGATTTGGCTTTTATAGGCCTATATATAGATTTAGTGAAAATGTAGTAATAAACTTTTGTAAATGAAACGTTCAACTAATTATTTACGTGGAACTACTTAGTTTTATTTGAACTTTGGAAAAAGAAGAGTAGTTGCCTTAACAATGATTGTTTATAGAAGGGATAATCGTTAGACAATGCAAATACACTTTAGTGTTTGGTTTGTCTAGATACAGTGGTGTCGGATTGTCTGAATACATCAAGTACAATGTAAAACTTTTAACGCTACAAATCGGCTACAAATGGGTTAGGTCTTTTTAATAGGAATATTTATTTTACTAAAGAGTGTACACTACTTAAAGTTTAGAGCACTTCAGTAATATTTGTGAATCTTTTAAAATTAAATGATAAAATGTTTACCTATTAAGGTTTATAATAAAGGAAAATTTAATATTGTATTTTAAAATGTGTATTTACTGAGGCCCTCCGCTCTCGGGGCGAGAAGGAATAGAAGCGAGAGAGACTCTAAAGGCCCGCGCACACCGAACGAGGGAAGCGGGAGCGACGCGAATTTAGTTCTAGGAAGTTCCCGGGCGGGACTGTAAAACAAAGGTGGGATATAAGAGGGCGCACATCAACGCGAATCGTTCGCGCTTGATCGTTCCGCAGCGTCGTCTCGCCTGGATCGCTGCATGCACCGTTTTCCCGCGCGAATAGAGCGGGAACCGTACAATCACTAGTCACACAACAGGTGTCTACTGGGTAGGCAGTGCTTTGTGCTTTGATTGTGTAGACGTGTGTTTAGAGCAACTATGAGTAATTTAACATAAATGTTATTAGAGTGTGTGTACACGTATCCAATCCTTTATGACTTAAATAATAAGGACTACAAAAACATCAAGAAGAAAGACCGGATTTGGGACGAGATTGGGAAAGAGTTGAAGGTACCTGGTGAGTACGTGATTGCCAGCTATTTCTTATGGTTACATTTTCATTTTAATATCCCCTTGGATCCAACTTGGTATGTGTTGTACCAGTTGGTACCAGTACAACTGACCACAACACTGTCACCTTACCAATATTGAGTTCGCCGCGAAACTTCTCGCGTTGTGTGTGCGCCACCTAAGATCCCGCGCGAACAGTTCCCGCTACTAAATTTCTAGGAACTAGAAAATTCGCGTCGCTCCCGCTTCCCGCGGTCGGTGTACGCGGGCTTTAACTCGAAAGGATTTCCCCTTCACTCGACTTCCTATGTAAGTGAATGGGGATTCACCAACGAGGCGTTTTGCTGTCGAAGCGAGAGAGACTCGAACTGTGCGAACGGGAAAAATCGAGCGTGACACTTGAAACTATGAATTGTTTCTTGTTGACTATGGAGGTTTGTAGTGTGAAATTTGTGGGATAAGTTGAAAAATTTGTGGGATTGTTACTACCCTAAGAATCTCATTTCGTTACATATTTTATGTATTTAATTAAAGTCACACAGTTTTATTGTACATCGTCATAAAAAAAACTCCGACCAAATTTAAATTATTTATGCCATTGATTAGGCCTATATAGAATATCGTATAGGTTATTTAATTTGGAGGTTATCTAGTGTTTTATTTTCCTTTTCTCTTTGTGCCAATTCGATATTGAAAGAAAATGTACAGCAGTGGAAAGTTATAAATCTAGGGTATTCTATAGAATGTCAGAAATTTTGCATCTCTCTTTTGCAATTCTTTTACCGCAACAAACAGCCGAAATGATAGTTCCGTTTGATGCACCCGTATTCTATGAGTCCTTCTTTTTATCCTTCGGACGGTACCAATAAAACATAATATCTTCCTCATCATAATCTTCTCATTTTAAAAACGTTTGAATAAGAAAGTTTTGTGCCTTCATGGTTGAAAACTGCTAATTTACTGCGAGAAAAATTGCCCTTTGAGCGGGGGACATATGGCATAAGTCGCATGACGCTCGTACCGCTTCGAGATCGAGTCCCTCTGACCCCGTTTGCGAAGGGCCTTAATTGTAAAATACTTATTGTTATCTAAAGAAAATAAGTATTTGTTTTATAAGTATAGAAATTATAATTTTTGTATATCAAAACTGTTATCAGATCCATTGGACACAAATATTATTAGTGAATTTTTATAGGAAATATGAGCTATTTTAGTGACTCTTATGGTGGTGGTGACCTAAGGACTGAGTGGTCAATGATCACTGATCATGGTCCCCAAATACGTTATGGGATGTTATTAAAAATGTTGTATATATGTAGGGCTATATTTTTTGCATCTAATGAAGCATTTTACGTCCGATTTGGACCAAATGCGGTACACAGGTATGGTTTTTAAAGTCGCTCGGACGAGTTCGTTAGCCAAAAATAAATACAAAAACAGTTGAAGAAAGTAATTTTTTTGAGATTTGTCGTAGTAGAAAGAAATGTTTTGGGGTTTATCTTAAAAATAACATATTAGTTTATTCTGCATATTACATTTTTTCCATGAAATTATTGTTTGTCTGGTTTTTCCAAAATCAGCCAAAACGTAAAGTACCATAAAAGTACTTGGTTGAAATCCAGGTCTGGGATTTTACCGTGAGGGCTGCTTCTTGGCAACAAGGTTGAGGTGCAAACTCACAAAGTGAGCTTTCATCTGTGAGCGAGGGGTGGAGTAATTTATTCCGTACACGAAGGCAGATATTAGTCCTTCGTAGGTATTAGAAGGCCTTTATGAGTAGACCAATTCCCCAAATAGTCGATTGAACCCTTAAACATATAAACTGAATTTTGTAAATTCGCTCAACTCACGTCAGTGGATCATCTGCAAGATCGAATTATTAAATATTTGCATAAAACCTTACGCCACAAATCTTATACCTAACATTTCTAACGACTGTTTTACCTCAGAAAATTAGGTGTGTGAATATATTTATGAATTTAACTATAGTACAGTATTTTTATGTACAGTATTGCAAAGTGATTAAATATGGTAAATATTAAAAATGTCCAAATTACTATACGTAGTATAAATAATATTCATTTCCGAAATTCTGTGCAACGCTTATCTTAATCCAGAATCTATTTAGAAATGTATGCTTATACTAGATACTATACGCGTCCTTGAATAAGAAAGGTGGACACCCAATCGTATATTTTTTATGTAAATTCCTTTTACTAATTATACATAATAAAAATATTGACACACATAATGAGACTAACGTTTATTATGGAATAGTTTTTATGGTGATTTAGCGAACATTTTTATCACATTTTTAATTAAAGATGGATATTTATGTTTGGTAACAACATGATTTTTCAGGGTGGAGTAATGATAAAGAATTATTAATCGGATATTGAAATTTTTAGAATTGATTTCCCATACGTTACTGAAATAAATAGCAAAAGATTTTTAAGTTTGACAATGATTACGGATATTTTCACCGATACGTAATGTACTTTATAAATATGAACTAATCAGCGAAATAAAATTGATGTTGACGTCTATTATATAAAAGGGGGGAAAAATATTGATATTTAAAAAAAACATTAAAAATATAAAGCTAGGGTAAAAGAATTAGAGTTCGTTATTGGGATTTCAAACAAAGAAGTTATTCTATTGTTGTGAAGAATACAAATTTCGAGTTGCTAATCACTTTAAACCCCGCCTTGCCAATTAATCTTTTTACCGCTACCACTCTAAACCTATATATTTATATGTTTACGCCTTTCAAAAATTTCGATAAATGTTAATAAATTGTAATTAGTAAACTCAAATGGAGATTTTTTGATAAAAATACCATCGTCTAAAATTTTGCTGAGAATTGAAAAATAACAGTATACTTTTATTGTAATTACTTGGTTTCCTAAGATTAGCAATTTCTTGATTTCAAATGAAAAAATATAATTGCATGTGCAATAACTCATACAAAGTATTGATCTGCGGAGTGGCTGATTCTCCCATGGCCAGTTGTACTTGGCCAGCTTGGTAATCCTGCAACCTGGGAAGAAAACCAAGAATATAGTTTACAGGGAGGTCCTTAGCTCTTTTCAGTAGAGGGGGAGAATTTTAGATATTTAACAGCATCTCAACAGACTGGATACGTATATCAAAATTCCAGAGTGGTGGCTTCTCCCCGAATAACTGAATGTTGATGATCAGAATTTGCGCCATCAGAATTTTTGGGGGGGGAATAAATTTTTGGGGTGTTTTTCACAGTTTGGGGGGGAATTTTCATATGTTCCTGATTAAAATCAATATAAAATATGAAGATTTGACGACTCCCCCCCAAGAAATTAGGAGATAATCTGTTGTTTCTATGTGTTAAAAATCTCCAATTATTCGTGTGAAAGTGCCGTATTATTGACAGCCAGGCAATTCGACTACTACTGCTTGTAGTGCAGTGTAGAGACGAGCCTATAGAGGGTGCCGCGTGTGGTGTAAATAAAGTATAAACATATTATTGTAGACATTTACAGCATTGAGAGCCTGCCAAGGTCATTCTGCAAACAACTGAACTCCCCCTCACAACAGTCGCAAAACCATGGTGTAAAATGGTGTAAGTAGATAAGGGATGCTACTTAGAAAAACGCGTTTTGGACAGGTTCAGCGCATTTCATCAGATGACGCCACGGCTCGAATTAAAAATGCAGCCTATCGTCCAAACTGCGTTTGCGCATAAATCGTCAACATGTCTTTACAAAGTGTATATATTTGGTTTCAGTATGAAACGTGCTTTCCAACAGTATGAGTTAAACGAAACAAATATGAAATTTACTATACTGAATTACCTTCATTTTATGCTCTTTAGATTGGTTATTTCGGAAATGACGTGAAATAAATAGGAAAAAACTTTCCCACTACACATAAATATAGTGTAGAAAAAGTTATTATTAGAAATAATTTGCTTATTATTAGAAATATTCGTCTAAATTGAAATATGGTTAAAGGTTGACTATTTTCTAACTTCAATATCAAATTTACATAGTTATAAACTACGTTTAGTTAGCTTTAAAACGATAACAAATTCATAATTTTTAAATGAGCGGAAGTGAGTGAACAAGTTTGTCTTGTCGTCTAATCAAAGAAAAAAACTTCTGTTCAAATCATAAAAAAATTCATTGAAAGTAGTATTACTATTCACTTTTTTTAAACTAATTTTTAATACAAAACAGTTTGTTTCTTTTTGGATGGAAATCACTTTCTTCATTTGTATGGTTGTCCATTTTACATATATTGCAGTTGTATTTTCGGAAGATTATCTGATTATGTATCTGTTCGGTGTATTATTATTTATTTATTTTACATATTGTGTAGTTTTGTCCTACATTGTTTTGAAAATTGTTGGTCTTATATTCATTTTTTTACCCTTGAGTAAAAAAAGTGTTTTTTTACAAAATGTCTGTCTGTATGTATGCAAAGCTAGAGCGAAAACTATTCGATCGATTTCAAACAAATTTCCACCAGACATGTCAAGTAGGCCTGTATAGATGCACGAAAAACAAGTTTGACAATTTTTGAAAAACAACCACCTTTTTGGCCAAAAAACCACCAAAAAATCAGTTAGGGTATTATATTTTTATAAAAAAATGGCTCTAACGATTTTGATCAAATTTGGCTTATTTGCAGCCCTTAATGTAAACTACCACATGCAGAAAACCGTATCTTTCTAAAAATTCTTGTTTAGCTAATAATAATAATAATAACTGATTTTTAGAGGGTTTTTGGCCAAAAAGGGGGTTGTTTTTCAAAAATTTTCAAAATTTTTTTTCGTGCATCTATGCAGGCCTAATTGACGTGTTTGGTGCAAATTTGTTCGAAATCGATCGAGTAGTTTTATCTCTAGCTAATAATAATATTTATTAGTTAATCTCCTAGTTTAAAATCACCTCTCCTACCCCTCCTACAAAAATGAAGTCACTGTAAATCTGTTTAATAATTTAAATATGTTTGTGAGAAAGTATGTGCCAGTTTCTGGTACCGTTTATTTGAAATGTGTTTGTTTTATAACCTTTCTGTTGTATATTGAACCCTAATGTGTGTACAATTTCTGTAAGTTGCTCTGTCATGTTTTTAATGGTTTCAAATTGTCTAGTTCCTTTGGTATTGTGGTTTTCCGTGATTCTTAAGTATCTTTTGGTGATTTAGGTTTTTTTTTTTGAAAAAGTTGTTCAATTTTCCTTAGATTCTTTGGTCTAGTGTTTTATTCTCCATTGTTATTATATGTTCGCAAATTTCAGGTCTTAAACCCTGTATTACATGTGCTATTATTTGGTTGTCTTCGACGTTACGGTATGTAATTAATAGTTTGCGATTTGGCTGTCCATCCGTAAGCTCTTGAAGCCACTTCTTATCTGGATATAAAAGTATGTGTATCTTCAGATGGTGAGCCGTGATATTGGGAGGGTTGAACTAAGGGTATTTTCTCTTTCCTCTCCATTTCAGTGTTTGTTTTCGTTTTTTATTTTATTTGGGTGTTGTCTTGCTTCTTCGTAGATGTGTTCGTTTTTTCTTTGATTGGACCATTTAAAATTTTGAAAGATCACATTTGAACATTTTTGTGACATCTCATGATTTCGTTCAATGATATCTTGTTCGATGAAATTTGACCTGGTACGTCCGTTTTGACTTCCATTTGCTATCGGGTTAATGTTGTGATTGAAGCGACTGGTGAGATTATAGCTCTGCGATTATCGCCGTCAGACTGTTGTTATTGAAGCGATTATTCTACCAGTTGCTCGTTCATAACAAGACAACAAGACCATTTTGAACAATGCAAAGCAGGCGCCCGCGATGATCGCACCAGTCGCTCAATCACAACGTACCTTTACGTACAACGTACATCTGACGCGTCTGGCCTGTTAGTTTTATTCCATTAAGTTCTTTAAAAATCTATTTGTTATTATTAATTATTATTATTATTAGTTATTTTTTGTTATTTATTTAAAAATCTTAATTTAGGGTATTCGTGTTTACCCCAATACTTACACCTTGTAACTACTTTTCAATCAGTGTCTAATTTTATCAAAATAATATTAAAACAATTTTATTCTAACTTAATTTTGTGTTGCATGAAATATTATTTATTTGTATTATGTTTTTGTATTCTTCCAAATCGGTTATGTAGCTACTACTGGTCTTCAAAATGTATTGTAGTTTTTTATTGTTATTTTCTTACAACATTTTATTAATTATTATCATTGAATGTAAATTTATTTTTGTATTTTTCAACTATACAGGGTGTTCCCAAATTATGTTTCCAGACTTCCACAAATTGTTCCTTTGGTCAAAACAAGAACAAAACTACCAATAAACATAGGTCCTAAAACGCTTCGTTTTCCAGATATCCGCCATTTTGTTTTTTGTACAAAATAATTCTTATCTAGAGAACGGTTTGACTGATTGAGTTCAAACTTGGCAGGAAGTTTAAACTAACAGTGATATACCTCAAGAAAAATAAACGATTAAATCCAATCATGCGTTTCAAGATGGCGGCCGTTTGAAAATTTCAAACCTAAATTACTCCAAAACCGTACATTTTAACAAAAAATGTCAAGACACCTTTTTTGTAGCCCTTTTCATT
>JAGFPH010001570.1:139057-163219 GCA_018207615.1 Philaenus spumarius
TGGATTTGTTAAAGTTTTTTTGTTCTAAAGAGCATTATAGTTTAGGCGAGGTGAGATTTCTTTAAAAAATGTTGTATAGGCTGCACACGGTTTATTTTTAACATAGTGTAAAAAAACTATGATCTCCTTGATCGTCTTGTTGTCGATTGCCAACCACAACTCAGCACAGATCACATAACAAGTTTCTATATTAACTCGGTCGTCAAAGATGAAAATTAAACACCAAAAATAATATAAAAAAACATAAAAGTGCCAGGAATCGCATAAATGTGCTTTCTTTTCGCGAAGAAGAAAGACAAAACTTAGCTTCTTCAGAAACAGTTGTTCATAGTTATGTGCTTTCCGGTGGATGAAGGCCTGCAGACGCTTACTATTATTTATACCGCAGTGTTCAAAACAAGGTGGGTATATCCTAGTTATGTGTTTTCCGGTGGATGAAGGCCTGCAGACGCTTACTACTATTTATACCGCTGTGTTCAAAACAAGGTGGGTATATCCTAGTTATGTGTTTTCCGGTGGGTGAAGGCCTGCAGACTCTTACTACCACGTATACAACTGTGTTCAACACAAGGTGGGTACAACCTATAGCAAGTGTTTAAACAAAATTGTTAAGACATGCGACTTTTATTTCAACGTTTAATTCTACAACCAATTCAACTAATTGACTTGTGTATGGGTTGTGGCAATCACATTAAAAGATTTTGGATATTTCTTTTCGTTTTTTAAATTTTAAATACTGTAATATAAAGTTATAAAAATAACTGACAAAACAACATTTTGAGAACAGGTCACGAATGCCCTAGCTGATTTTTATTGTCTTACAATAGAAATTCATGGTTTTTAAAGGGCTTTAATTTGATTTATCACAAGCCATATGTGTTCATTACAAATTATTGACTTGGGGGTGATAGGAGTTGGGTTGGGGAGGCAACTTTGCGAATAGGTTTCTTATTAAGGATGTCTAACTGTCTTGAGACAAGACTTTGCATTTCTCTTTCTGTCCTTTAAATAATTGAGGTGGTAATTTAAAAAATCAGGGAGCCTTCTGAAATTAAATAACATAGTTGCAATCATAAGTCATTTTATAGTACATAAAATTTGAATCGAAAATTGAAACTGGTGGAGCCACAAATTATGAACTTTAAGACATTAAATTATTTACAAGGTGAATGCACAAAAATTCACACACACACTTTAAAAACGTTTTTTTCGAATAAAATTGTTAAAACATGTGACTTTTATTTCAATGCTTTAACAACCAATTCAACTAATTGTCTTGTTTATGGAGTTCTAATAATTACAGTGCCATTTGTATCTGCTTGAAACTATAAAAAAAGTGTTTCGAATTGCAGAACTATTTTAATTAATAGACAGAGCTGTGTTATTTCTTTACCTGGCCCTTTCGCTGTTATTAGAATAATTACAGAGACAACTCTAATTGGTTGATTGTAAACGGATCTGTTTATACAATATGTCTCCACTTATTTATCTCCTAAGTAAATAATAAATAATAACTAATCTTATGTAACTCCAAAGGTATACATAATTGGAGCATAAAGTATTGTTTAAATTCTAGACATTTTTAATGAAAAGTGCATTTCAACTTTTAAGATTCCGCAAAACCTTGTTTCAGATAAAGATATCAAAGAATTGAAAATTAAGCTTTTCCAATGCATTCAAACGTGTAATAAAATACTATTAATAGGTACATAAAAGTACAAGTAATGTAACACGTGTTCTATACATACTTGTTTATACAAATTGATTATGATGTATTTCAATTCATAGAATTTTATAGTACATACAGTAATTGAGAATATGAAATTAATAATTTCAATGAAAATTTACTTTCTAATTCCAGGACAAAACTCAAAGTAAACACAAAGGTAAACATATGTTGATAATTTCTAGTTACAACTAAACTTTCCATTTGTTTGGGATGTAATCAATATTCTTTGGTTATGCAATCTGTTTTAAACGGTTGAACTTTTGTATTGTATAAAAAATAAAACAATATGTAAACTTCTTATAACCCAGTCGGTGTCGGTGTGGGTCCGGTACTCCTAAAATCGAGAAACCCATTGATAAGTCAAGTGTCTCTAGATCGGGTCATTTTCAAGATAACAAGCTGAGACTCAGCATAAATGTTTAAAATTCATATTTTAACTCCTATGTCAAGTTTGAATTCGATATATTAAAATTCAGTCAATTTAGAATGAGCCAACGCTTCATATATGAATGAGATTTCAACTTTTAGTGATTTCCTCTGTTGCAAAATACATACCTGCATTATCGATTTTTTTCCAGACAAACCATTGCTCGGAGGAAAGAAATACATTTGACCTTTTTTATTTTAAAATACTTCTTCTACACGGTGGTATTTTTTATTTTTATTTATCTTCATCCCAGCTCAAAATATTAAGAATAATCGGAAAAAAAGTGTTTTTCGATTTTTTTTTCGACTTTGGGAAATTGATGGACTGGTAAACTTTTATAATGTTAATCTACATACTTTAATGTACTTATAAAAAAAATCGGCCGTATTGTAAATTACTGAAACTTTTGGTCTGAAATTACCACTAACGACTGGCCTATTAGTAAAATATTGTATTTTGTTTTACACCGAATAATGAATATTTGTACATAGTGTAAACCTAAAGAAAGGAGGAAGTCTTCTTATTAGAAAATAAATCCTTATCTAAATAACGGTTAACCACTTTGTTTATTAATTTTAAATCTCATATATTTTGTGCTTATGTAGGCCTATTATAGTAAATATGAAAGAAACGTTAACTCGTGTTGTATTTCGAAAGTCAAATATTTACAAAATACTTTTCTCAAGCTTTTGTTTTTGAAAAGAGTTATATATTTAATTTAACACGATCGAAGCTGTTATGGCAGCTACGTAATTTATAGTTTCTTTATTGTATGGCAACTGGTATTGTTAAATAACACACACATTTGTTTTTTATAAAACAAATATTGATTTACACATTTGAAATTTTTCAAAAGATTGTTTACTTTTTAGATTTTACGTTGATTCACGGAACTCTTCTTTACAACTGCCAAATGAGTACTACTAATATAATCTACTATAAAGAGACTGAGCTGAGATAAGGAATCCCGCAAGGAGTTCTCGGTCCAGTGTTATTTTTACTCTATATTAATGATTTGTCATCATCAGTACATGTGGATAGGGTAATTCAATTTGATGATGATACAACACTAAGTTTTCAAGCAGATTCTGTTCAACAATTGGACAGAAGGCTTTTATACAAGTCAATGCCACTGGACAGTATTTTTCTTAAAACTATTTAACACTCAATCCATGTAAAACTAAGTACATAGACTTCAGTAGAAAGCATAGCTCAAATCTGACACCAAGTGTCATGCTAGGTGATAGTATACTTGAAGAAGTGCAATCAATAAAATGTTTGGGTCTTCTAATTGATGACAAGTTGAACTGGAATGACCACATTAGCAATATCAATACAAAATTAGCTCAGGGATATTTGTACTGAGAAGTTTGAAGCCATACTGTGGTAGATCGATACTTTTAACAGCCTATTATGGGCTAGTGTATCATTATTTGAACTATGGAGTTCTTCTTTGGGGAAGCTCATCAGTTCAAAACATGAAAAGAGTGTTTGTCTTGCAAAAAAGAGCCATAAGGCTTATTGCACGGCTACATAAAAGACAAAGTTGTAAAAATTATTTCAAGAATTATGGAGTACTTACACTTCCATGTATTTACATACTTGAAGTGTTGCTTTTTTTTAAATTCAAGTGTGATCACGTCCAAAATATGGATATACACAACTACAGTACCAGACAAGCTTGTGAGTATCGTGCCAGACAGCACAGGTTAAATTAATACAGTAAACTTCCCTCACAAGCTGGTGCAAAGTTCATGAATAACCTAAAAGAATTCAAAATTCCCCAAACTACAGGATTTTTAAAAACAGCCTTAGACAATTTCTACTGTCTGGATCCTTGTACTCGGTGGATGAGTTTCTGAATCATGATACTCTTTTGTGATAGATGTGATATCTTCTTTTTTTTGCATTGTGTTATTGTATTGTTTCATTTTAACTGTGTTTGTGTGTTTATACTTTATTTCAATTTCTTTAAATTTAAGTAAGGATTTTAGAATTAAATAGTATGTATTTTTGTAATTTACTTGTAGGATATCTTTGTTGTTTTATTTATTCTGTTTTTAGTGAGAAATGCATTTTATGGCTGATCTCATATACTTTAGAACAATTATGTAGATCTAATTATAGATGTTTTTATATATAAATTTTAAACTGTTGAGGTTTCCTAAAGTATTTGTGTGCATGGGTATTGTGATATATGTTTACCGATTGTTGTAATTGATACTTGACTTGTTCTATACAAAATGTAAAATTTGTCAAAAGGATAAATAAATTGAAATTGAAATTGAAGAAAAAATCATCAATTCGATTGAAACCATAAGGTAAGTTAGACAATTTCAAACACATTAAACCAAAATTCCAGACGCCCTCTAGAAATCAGTTTATGCAGAATGAAACTATACAAATAACTAAAAATAAAGCAATACTTATGGAACGGAATGAAAGAGCTGGATGCGTACAGGAACATAAAATGTCACACTTTCATTTCATCTTTCAGTTTCTTCTCAACTCTGAAATCAATGTGACATGCTTGCTATCTTAAAATTATCTGGAAGGACATATTGAATGTTTTGGAAAATGCAACATACACAATATATAAATAACAATACATCCATCTTAGGGCATAAACATTAATATACAGGGTGTCCTGCGACCATATGAACAAACTTTGTCACGTTATTCAGCATGTTTAAAGAAACAATAAATGTAATATAACATGTGTCCTATCTCATTCTGTTTTCTGTCTGTCTGTCTGTATGTGTTTTTTTACAAAATACTTAATATTTTTAGAAGTAGAAAAGATATTGATTTCAAACTTTGTACTCCTATTTGTTGCGTAACCTTTTATCACTGTACGAAAAATTAGAACAATATTTTAAATATTTTCAAAATGGCGGCCGTTTATAATTTTTAAAGTAAAATACCTCAAAAAACGCTCATTTTACAAAACAATTATAAGAGACAAAAAAGTTTACTTTTTTAATGACAAACTAAATCTAAATGGTTTTTTAATTTTTTGTGTAGCTTAAAGGACAACAGAGATATTGACAAAAAAAGGAAAAATGTATTTCTTGGTAGTTGTCAACAATACCCAGAATTACTCTAGAAACTAAATATTTTAAGGTTATTTTGAGCTAAAATAAAAAGTTATTTGCATAATGTTCCGAGCAGTTTCTGAGCTGATTCCACTAGCAAAAATAACGAAAAAAGTTAATTTATTCATAGGTCTGGAAATGTTTCGTTAGAGAGTTACAGCTAGCGAAAGATTTCACCTGTGTTTCAGATTATTCACAGAAACGAATCTATATTGAAATATGTAGGGCGTTAATTAAGGTTTAAAATTATTGAAATAATGCTAAACATAATTAGTTTGGTAAGCCTATTTTAAAACCAAAGTGCAATACATTGTATTTGAGGTTAATTTGTTCATAAGTTATTATTTAATTGTTACTATAATTGATATTATTAATTAAATTGTATGTAATTTTCTTAGTTATCCTTCAGCCAATAAGAATAAATTATTCATCATGTTATTTTTGTCTTAAAATTGTCTAAATTTTTTGTGTCTTAACTTTTTTTGATAAAATTTGTAGTTTATTAATTATTTAATATTAATAATATTAACATGCTGAATAACGTGATAAAGTTTGTTCATATGGTTGCAAGACACCCTGTATTAACAATTACTGCAGTTACAGCACTGGGACTTATTTTATTAAATGTATATACTCATTTACGTAAATTAAATTAAATTAATTTAAATTTTACACCCTTAATTAACGCCCTACATATTTCAATTGGGATTCGTTTCTGTGAGTAATCTGAAACACGGGGGAAATCTTTCGCTAGCTGTAACTCTCTAACGAAGCATTTCCAGACCTATGAATAAATTAACTTTTTTCGTTATTTTTGCTAGTGGAATCAGCTCAGAAAGTGCTCGGAACATTATGCAAATAACTTTTTATTTTAGCTCAAAATAACTTTAAAATATTTAGTTTCTAGAGTAATTCTGGGTATTGTTGACAACTACCAAAAATACATTTTTCCTTTTTTTTGTCAATATCTCTGTTGTCCTTTAAGCTACACAAAAAATTAAAAAAACATTTAGATTTAGTTTGTCATTAAAAAAGTAAACTTTTTTGTCTCTTGTAATTTTTTTGTAAAGTCAGCGTTTCTTGAGATATTTTACTTTAAAAATTATAAACGGCCGCCATTTTGAAAATATTAAAAATATTGTTCTAATTTTTCGTACAGTGATAAAAAATTACGCAACAAATAGATGTACAAAGTTTGAAATCAATATCTTTTCTACTTCTAAAAATATTAGGTATTTTGTAAAAAACACATACAGACAGACAGAAAACGGAATGAGATAGGACACATGTTATTTTACATTTTTTGTTTCTTTTGACATGCTGAATAACGTGACAAAGTTTGTTCTTATGGTCGCAGGACACCCTGTATATACAGACTACGATTAATTTCATAGCATACACAATAAAATGAAATGAAGATTGAAAATACTTGAAAATACTCCAAACATGCGGGTTGGCGTGCGAAGCAAGCAATGCACTGTGTATTGAAAATATTCTCAATATGGGTTGGCGTGCAAAGCACGCAATGAACTGTGTATTGAAAATATTCTCAATATGGGTTGGCGTGCGAAGCACGCAATGAATTGTGTAGTCCCAAAATGGGGGTTGGCGTGCGAAGCACGCAATGCACTGTGTATTGAAAATACTCCCAATACGGGAGTTTGCGTGTGAAGCACGCAATGCACTGTGCGTCGGCCGGTTCTCTTAGTGTTCAGTGTCAAGCTCACATGTGCGTCCTTAGCAGAGAACGTGTCAAGGTATCATTGATTGCTGTGTAGTTGTGGTTATTTAAAACAGGCTGTTCGGTGTATTTCGATTGAATTGACGTAGCACTTGTTTTTGGTTGTCGGGATTTCTTTTCTAATTTATGTGCCTGTATGTCCAATGTATTTCATCGGACATCGAATGCACTTTATGACGCTATAATAACAGAAACGTAATAGACCTTTCCTAATGACAAACCAGTTTCCATACTCCACATAGGTAAGCGATAGTTCAGTGCAAGATAGTGGTTTCACCGGATATGGTTTTACTAAATATGTGAACGTGAATAATTTATTTAAATGTTTGTGGACGTGTTTTTGTCAAGTGTTCCATGGCAACGGATGTTCTCCGATAACTTGATAATGGCTGAATAGCCGAAACGGACTTCGTTTTACAACAGTAGTCGGACAAACGAAATAAATCAGTATATTCATTCAACCTGAACAAATTATACGAGTTTATAGCTTTGCGTCATACCAGGTAAAGAAAGTTTGACAATAAAAGAAAACTGTTTTTGACAGTTCAGGCTTTAACGTCATCTAGCTACTTAAACCCGAGTGTTGTGCAGGACTGCGATTATAGGAGAGTTTAACCGACCTGCTTCTCTTTCTCTTGAACAAAGTTTAGTCGAGTTATTGTGGATCAAGGTGTCAGAATATTATAACTTGAGCCAACACATTTTCATTATAATAAAGGTTTTGTAAGTTTAATTTTAGGGAGGTGATCGGAGGTGCACAGGTTAATATGTGCCATCTAATAGGGGAAAGAAATCTTATGCGCTATAAACTCGTTGATTAATGACACTCGGTCATAATAGTTAAAATGTATTTTTTTAAATAAATGACGTAACTCTTGCAAATATTAATATTAGTATCAGATAATGTTAATAGTAGGCTAAAACCAAAAGCGGATTCTCTTTTATGTTCGATTAACATGTAGTTTATAAATTACTAGCAAGCCCCCTTGAAAAATCACAGGCAGATTAATTATAGTTGTGGACAGCTTAACTCTGAACCAAGAAAAGGTTAGCGTCTTTTGCCCGGCCTAGGGTCTAATTGGTGTCGCTTGGCTGCACTCAATGAAAACAAGTACTAGGTGCCTAATACCAAAAAGTCAATTAAATTATTGTCAAAAATTATTAAAAACATTTATCATATTACGTTTTGTATTTAAATTTTGATTATTTTTATACTAAATTTGACGTAAATCGGCCAATTTTGACCAACTTGTACCGTTAAACTAGTTTTTCTTTTTAAAACTAACTTTTAATGAACAGTGGAACTAAAATACAATTTATACAAAAACTTGAGCATATGGAGGGACAAAAAAATACTCTATGTATGATTGTAATAATTTTTTATTGCTTCATAACCATACATTATAAATTAAAAAACTAAATAACTCAAAAACCGTACATTTAAACAAAAAATGTCAAGACGCCTTTTTTGTAGTCCTTTTAATTCCCTATCGGAAGGTGTAACTGTCAAAACAATCAGATGAAGGATAATATTTAAGTTATGTGTAATAATCGGTTTGTTCAACCCGGCATACTATACCAACACAGTAAACACACCAATATGTATGTATTGTATTTGCTGTCATTATCTTGAACTTAGCTATTATCCTTCATCCGATTATAGATACACATCAGACATTACTTTATTTAAAAAATACTGCTTAGAAACAACAGACTTTATCTAGGCCTACCTAACTATGCTGACGAGAATTTTTAACTCGGTAAATGTGTACAATTACAAGGATTATAAAACTGTAGACCTGTTTGTTAAAAATTGTTATCTATATACTATATACGTTATTATATTTTTAAAGAAAGATACAAATATTATCTTTTAATTTCTTTTTATTTCATATTGATATATCAATTGATTTAAAAGTTATTGACATTACAGTGAAGAAATTAATAATCGAATGTATGTTGTACGAAAATGTACGAATGTTTCCGAAGTTAAACGAATTAATAATTTTTTTTTAAATAAATTTGTACAAACGAATATATTGATGGTAAAAGGTTGTATTTTTATACAATACAGTTTATAACCTCAAAGCAAATGTTTTAACGTATTATAGCATACATTAGTTCTATAACTCATATAAAAAAATCAACTTCACAAGAAATTATAATGATTGAAGTTGTAAACATAACCTGAAAGTATAATCTACACTCAGTTTATAAGTAATACAAATGGTGGGTGAAATCAGCTGTTATGTTATTTGTTACTCACGTACGCACGTACGTAGGTATGTACGGACGTACACTCCCTTCTATAGGAGTTTATTATGATAGGCAAATAAACAGCGGAATAAGATAAATACTGTACAACAAATAAAACATTTGAAACACATAGGAATAAAACTCTTTTTCTCTATAATCATTATAGAAACAATTTCTTGTAAATATTTATGATTAAAAACACAACCGTTTGCTAAACGTGCTGAGTGAAGAAAGCAGAGTTACTATCATTATTATTTTGTTTAAATCCGACATTGCAAACAAAAACTTGTTTAAATAATGAACATTAATATAAACTGAAGGAGTTTTGGAGCTGTACAAATAAAAATAAGTTACGATTTTAAATAATACTTTCTTGAATTAATTGTAATATTTAGTTTGATTCAAACTATGAAAACATAACATTCAAAATACTTACTACGTGTCCTTTGGTGGTTTTAATTTATATTGATGGCCCATATTCTGTTGCAAATTGTTTACTAAATATTCATTTTGTATGGGTTGTACTATTTAGTAAGCCACTTTGAACTATACAATATAACACTCAAATATATTTTGGCGGTTTTAATTTATATTAAGAGTCTAAGTTCTGTTGCACATTGTTCACCAAATATTAATTTTGTAAGGGTTATTGGGGGTTTTTATAGAAGAGGACTGCCATGAATTTTAGATGCAGGTAAACACACTGTGACTAAAGACTATAAGTCAGAAGTTCAGGATGTTTTTGCATTTCTGTTATATAAAATCACTCAATTGATGTTACTAACTTCTATAATATGTTTAAAAAAAGTACAGTTAAGTAATATGTATTATTTTATTTCAATGTAATATATACTAATTAAGTTTCGTTAGTTTTTGTTACCCTGACTCTATATAAAATACTAGCAGGTACCCGTGGTTTCGCACAAGGTCTAAAGATTGGCCGCATAGTAATAAATGTTTATTGTTTTAGGGTTGTTACATTTTCACCCCTTAGCAGTACACTTAAAAATACAAATTTGTTTTACTTTATATATATATAATATATATATTATTGTAAGAAATAATTGTATAAATTTCCAGCTCTCTAGTCTTAATGGAAGTATAATAATAAATATTTATTGTTTTAGGGGTTGTTTCAACCCTTAAATCTAAATGAATTCTAGTCTATGTCTCATTCCAGGTCATAATCTATATTTGTGCCAAATTTTATTAAAATCCATCCAGTAGTTATTACGTGATTAATATCTATTGTTTTAGGAGTTGTTTCAACAATTAAATGTAAATGAATTCTAGCCTATGTCTCATTCTAGGTCATGATCTATATGTGTGCCGAATTTCATTCAAATCAATCCAGTAGTTTTTACGTGATTAATATCTATTGTTTTAGGGGTTGTTTCAACAATTAAATATGTAAATAAATGTATTTTAGCCTTTGTTTCATTCCAGGTCATGATCTATATGTGTGCCAAATTTCATTCCAATCAATCCAGCAGTTTTTACATGATTAATATTTATTGTTTTAGGGATTGTTTCAACCCTTAAATCAAAATGAATTCTAGCCTATGTTTCATTCCAGGTCATGATCTATATGTGTGCCAAATTTAATTCAAAAACATAAAGTAGTTTTTACGTGATTGAGTAACACACACACACAGACAGACACCATTAGATTTTGATATAATATATAATTTCTTAACAGTGGCGGTCCTTTTCTAAAAAAGACCCTTACTATTTAGTAAGCCTCTAAACTACAGTCATAAATCAGTACTAGAGTTTTTCTTAATACATACTATTTACGATATCGTTGACCATCTCAACACCAAACAATTTCATACAAAATTTGAAGTGCTGTCCATTAGCTACAATAATGGCTTTCTTTAATATTGGATTCCTTGGTTCGTGACGTCAAGGCAAGTTACCCGCTAACGACTCAGTCATGTGGTTGAGTTTAGACTAATTAGTAGATAGGCTAGACGAAACGTTCACCCACAAGGGCAGAGTTACTAATGAGTTTATTCTGTTTCAAGGGATTTACGTTGAAATAAAACCAATTAAACATGTTCCACATTTTCTTTTTAAATAACATTCTACTAAAACAAATTATAAATAGTATATCAAAATGTTTCTCCAAAACCACGAGGCCTACAAACATGAAATTTGGCAATACTACTTATAGGCTCTAGACGCACATTAAGAAAGAGTTTCCGAAAGTTCGAAATTTTAGGGGTTTTTTTTTTGGGGGGGGGTGGGGGGTCAAAGTTACTAAATCACGATTTATCAAAACCTACCGAACCGATTGGAATGAAATTTGGTATGTAGCTTCCTCTAGGGCCATAGATGCTCGCTAAGAAAGGGTTTAAAAAAATTCGAAATTTTAGGGGGGTTTGGGGTTTCAAAGTTACAAAATCACGATTTCTCTAAAACCATAGAACGGATTGGAATGAAATTTGGTATGTAGCTTCCCCTAGGGCCGTAGGTGCTAGCTAAGAAAGTTTTTAAAAAAATTCGAAATTTTAGAGGAGGTTTGGGGGGTCAAAGTTACTAAAAAAACACCGAAAGTATTGGAATGCAATTTATTATGTAACTTCCTCTAGGGCCCTAGGTGCTCGCTAAGAAAGTTTTAAAAAAAAATTAGAAATTTTAGGATAGGTTTGGGGGGTCAAAGTTACTACAAAAAACCACCGAACGGAATGGCTACATAGTGTAATATATTTATTGATATAATATATTTTTTGTTAATATACATTTAACTTTGATTTGTCTATCCGTGTAAAGCCGGGTCGGGCCAGCTAGTTTAATCATAAGAAAGGCAAACTCTATGGGTATGAGATAACACAATATTATTCCAATTTTGTTTAGATATTTACGTTTTCGAATTATTTTAGCTTTTAATTGACATAGTAAACCTTTAGTTTTAGTAAACATAGAAATATGCCTTTTATTACTATACCACTGAAATTAATGTACCACATTACTTGTTTTATCACATTTTGCTTGCGTGTTTTTATCGCAGTTACAATTTCTAAATTTATTACGGGTAATTCCATAAAAGCATAACCTTTTACTTTTAACTGTTCATAATATTCTGCTGGAATGCTCGACCTTTGTGTACCAGAATTTACCTCTCAATTTAAATTTAATTTCTATTACAAGGCATTTGGGTAACCTTTCATTTGGTAAAATTATATTACTCGGTTCTTCAAGTTCTTCCTTTATGACGCACGAAATTTTATGTAATTGAACTGTTGAATTTTCAGTTTATTTCCATTATTATAATTTTCTCTTCCTCTAAAATTTTCATTATTATTGTTTTTTCTGTCATCAGTACCAAATTCATCACCTTCTATTTTTACTTTTATAGACTTGTAGCGAAATGCTATTCAAGTTCAACGCCCCATTTAATTACCGGATTTCGTTAAACAATCTGTAATGTCATGCTGTCTTCTTGCAGAATGCGCGCGTTCTCTGTTCCCAATTCATTGTTGACTTCCGTCATTACGCTCTCAGGTCTAAGGTAAAAAGGTACGTTTCGTTGTTCGTGGTTACATAATGCCTTATATCATTAAGTTAATGTAATAGTTTTTATAATGTCTCATCATGTTCAATTTGATTTTAAGTATAAAAATAATTAATGTTAAATACTGTTGGCAAAAATCTAATCTAACCGCTACGAATGTTCCTGCGATTTTTCACGGGGCTTACTAGTTTTAACAATAATAATATACTATGCAGAATTTGATGGACCTATGCTGTTGAATGAGTTTAGTGTCGAGTCTCCTAAAAATACATGTAGAGCACATCATGAAATTCTACCATGAACACCCACTCTAATGTAAGTAATCGTGCGGTATTTTTTAAACAAGTTCCAGTTTCAGATGTGTTTTAGGCATACGGTTTAAGAAAGAAATTTCAAGCATATTAATTTGCATATCAACTATCTTTACAAAACATTCAGATCCCAGTATCCCAAAATTGGTAATATTAGGGTTGGGGGGAGTGTTTGAAGAAATTGTAAATATAAACATATTTCGGAAGTTACTTAATTTTAAACGTCTTTTTTTCAAACACTATAAATTTGTATTAAAAACGAGAAAAATCCCATTGTTTGTTCACCTTTTAGAAATGATTGGAGGTGTGACAAAAATTTATTTGCAAGAAATTTTTAACTTTAAATGCCATTCATCTGATATTCTACTTGACATTTATTGCTATTAGAATTTATTTAGATATGGAAATTTTAATTTCTCTGAAATTGATTTATTTTTATGTTTGTGAAAATTTATGGAAAGGGCTCATGTTAGAAATTGTTTTAAATGTTATTTAATTGGCAATGTTTTGCTTAAATGTTTCCAGTTCATTCGGTAAATAAAAATACTAAAACTATAATTATGTACTGGTTTTAATTTTGAATCAAGACCAGGTAAATCAATATATTTTGTTTTTGATGTTAAATTTATGTTTTTCTTCGAAAATTATGTAAAACTCGATCTATGTTTAAATCTCTTAAAAAATGATCCACTTCGCCCGAAAATATGCATTTTGGGACACTGTGTGAGATTTTTTCTATGTTTTAACTTCTCAGTTCTGAGGTGCACTATGTTAGTTGTTTAAGTTTATTGGTATAGTTTTAGTTTATATGACTACTATAGCTTTCTTACATAATATATGCTACAACTCTAATATATTTAGTCACTTGATAATGTGAGTTGATTCATATTTCCGGAATGTCGTCAATTGATTTTAAGACTTAAATGATGTCAAACGTCCGAATAATAACTGATAACAAAATTGAACATCTATTATCTATATAATAAAAATGAATTACTATTCCTTTGTAAGCGCATCACTTGAGAACGGCTCGACCAATTTGGCTATTTAAAAAAAAAAAAATGTTCGTGATAGTCCGAACTAGGTTTTCATATAAAGACAAATTTGAAAAGTTTCTCAAAAAAGTTTCATATTCGGAAAAATACTAAACAGCCTCTTTTGTATGGGCTCAAGACCATAGGGCACAAAACAGCTGTTCGTATAAAAAGCTTAGCAACACGTCATGTTTGTTTACATCATTATCATAGCAACTTTAATCAACAGTTATAATCAGTTTATTATTCTTCAAAACCAACAGTTTTTTTAGGTTAAATTGACCAACTTAAAGTAAACAAAAACAAAAATCAACTAAAAATGCTTACTATATTTTAATTAAATTTAAACATTGGTTGTTACATATTATACAAATTTGGTATATAAAACAACTGATTTGGATCAAAACTTAACATAATTTTAGGTTAGGCCTGCAATGAAGCAAAACACGTTTATTGGCAACCAATTGGGTTAATTTAAAAATCACTTTTTTTACAACTCTTCACAACTATAAGTTTTTTTGCATTAGGTAAAAGCAAACGAAAAGTTTACTGTATTATCTATAAAGTTTTATAAACTATAAATCTATATTTGTGTAGTATATTCTTAAGTGGCATAAAAACCATTTTGCAATTTAATTACTTAAGTCAATGTAATGAAATATAATAACTACTCTTTAAATTAAATCAAGCAATAGCGAAGCATTGGGGGGTCCACTAGTTACTAAATAATTACTGCAAACAAAGTAGTGATTCATTTTTGTGTTTCTAAATTTCAATTTCTTTAGGTGATTAGTGTGAGTTGCTCTAATTTAACTTATCTTTTGCATTTCAGTAAACGAGTACTTAAGACATTTAAAGCCTTGTTGTAAATATCCAGCCCGATGAAAGCTAAATTTGTATTAGAAAAGAAACAGCTTTTATGTTTTCCCACTTTTACTTTGAAATGGTATTTATAATTACATATTATATTGATGTTGCATTAATTTATCTTTCAGAGCATTAAAATTGTATAAAAACTAAAATAATTCGACCACGCAGCTGAACCACTGACGTGACTTGAGCAAAAAGTTAAACAATCGGAAGCACGTTTTTTGACCGGAAGTAACTATTTCTTGAGATTTTCCTACAAGAATGAACTTTTTTTTGGTTTTTTCTACAAATATAAATGTAGGCTGTTATTCAGCACATTTTTTTTACGCGACCTTATAGCTCGCTTGGTTCCCCCTAAATCAATCAAAACGTAAAATACCATAGAAGTACCAGGTTCAAAGCTATGTGGTGGATGCCACTGTGGCGTTGGCGTGCGAAGCACGCAATGCATTGTGTATTGAAGTTACTCCCAATACGGGGGTTGGCGTGCAAAGCACGCAATGCTTTGTGTATTGAAGATACTCCCAATATGCGGAATGACGTGCGAACCATTTTGCAGCTATTCAGCACCGTCAGCTATTCAGCTATTCCCCAAATTGTTGGTTGAAACCCTTAAACATAGGCCTAAAACTTAATTTTGGAAATGTGCTCAACTCACGTCAGCGGTTCAGCTGCGTGGTCGAATTATTTAAACTGTCATCACTATAATTTCAGATGTAAAAATATTTTTATTATATGAGATAAACAAGTAATATAATGTCTTAGTAATATTAGTAATTACATTAAAAATATGTATATTTTAACATTAATATTATTTTTAAACACAAATTTAATGGCCTTTTTGTGGGTTGCCATGCATGATAAGATAATGTTATTATGTATTAGATAAACAATAAATAAAGGTTTATATTGAAGGAGACGATTCAAAAGAGTAAAGACTATTTAAACAAGTTAAACACAAAAGTAAATGTCCGATATTTATTTGGGTCTGTTTAGCCAACCTCTATAAAGCAGAATGATTGTCATGTTTGCAAAAGGAACAATCGGGTAATATGCAAATCCTCTCTTTTGTTTGGTTTAAGTGGATATAGTGTTTCCAAACTTTCTGAAAGTGTCAAGAATAAACAAACTTTTAATCCTAAAACAAATATTGCAATGACATGTTTATACTCAATGAAAATCAGCTTTATCTATTGGCTATCACACATTTAAGTGCTAATAATAGAAACTCCTTGTTTCAGTTAAATAATGATCTGCGTTCTAGGGTGTATACATTGTGTCAAAAAGTATCGTGATTTTGCCAGGAAACGTGTAAAGTTTTGCACTTGTTTAGTTTTTGCCTATATTTTGTAAACTGTGCTTTTTTAAGAAAAGAAACTATCAAAAATTAAAGTACTTTTTCTGCTTCTATTTATCTATTTTACTAAAATATTGATCCCGTATGAAATTAAAGGTGATAAAGTGCACATAAAATTACATGACAAAATACGTTTCACGTATTTGAGGTACCTGTTGGAACTATCGTCATTATATGGTTGTGACTGTTAGAAGGTCTTATCATTTATTATCGCCCACTCTCCCTTATGCATGAAAACTCAGTAAAAGCCCATCCAACTGTATGATTTGCATACATAACAACAGCCACGATCGATTTATTACTGAATATATATATAAAAAACTAGGCACCACATACCTATAGTTGATTTCTAGCTTAATGTTGATTTCTAGCTCCTAAAAAAGATAAAGTTTCCTGTGTTTTGTTTGAAGTTTTCTTGTTCGATGTAGATGAAGACATGTTTTACAGTAAATGATTATTAGATATAAACTTGGGGTTTGTGCCCTTTGATATTTGCCCGGTGATAGATGTTTGCTTATTTGAGAGGGTCGTCTCACTCTCCTATTTCCCACTTTCTCTTTCTTTGGACTTATCTCCCCTCTTTAAGCTTATCTTTCAAGTTAAATCTCCTATGAATCTTGGAAGTCTAAAAACTAGACCAGAACAATCAGTTACTATGAAGCTTGTTTAGTGATAGCTTGTAAAGTAAGTTTTTCGTGATGTCGTAGTGTTTTATTTGTGAATTATTTTTAGAAGATGGAAATGTAGTAACAACTGTGAAAGAACGAGGTATTGTATTCTTTGTGGAGACCAATAGAAAAAGAAAGGTTGGGAAGGGGACTGAGCAAAGGGAGAAAATAGCATTACATCTGCATGGAAAGTGTAGAATATCATACGTGAACGAAGGTACTGTTGCTTACCTAAATAGGCGAGAGGAAATCTGCCTATCCAGGTTTTACTAACAAGAATAACAGTCCCAGAGTTTACTTTTAGAATTTATTGTTTTATGTGTGGAGTTGTTAATAGGGATAGATTCTCGGCCCAAAAATGCAAAAAGACATTAAATAACCGAATATTGTGTGATCGGTTCTTGACAAAGCACAGTGATTCAGAAAATCGGTTCTCAAAGCAGCTCAAGATAGTCATGATGATTATGGGAGGGCTGTTCTTCACCACATCAATTCCGTCGAAGATCTGATCGCATATGAAAAACCAATGGTCACAGAAAACAAATGCGGTGTCCATTTGCCAAGGAAATTGATGCGGCAATTCGACACGTTTGCAATTACCTTGAGAATAGCGATGACGAGTGCCAGTTCTCCATGGAAGAGCTGATGGAACAGATAAAAGGAAATTTTACACCAGAACCAACAGTGAAGGCTCACCTCCTTGAGTAATACGGAGAATAAATTCTGTTCACAAGCTACAAGCAAAAAACTATTGTGTGTTTTATGAATCTAGGAGAGAAAATATTGAATAACGCGTGGTACCGGCAAATTTGCAAGTCCGAGAAGAGAGGCTTCGAGTGGTTGAAGCAGCAACAAAAATTATTTGTGACGATATCAAATCTTAGGTCTATGAATACATAGAGTATCCTGCACAGACCATTTCATGGAAGAGAGTGAAGCTGTCGATCCTGAAACTCTGAAATGTACGCTGATTGCTAAGAGAAAACAAGAAGGTATTGGGAAATGTGTAACTAGATGCAACACACTTTCTCACTGTTTAATCATTTTCTCACTGCTGTGAGGCATAAATCATTTTTGTAAATGGAGACCTACAAGTTGGACTAGCATAGTTTATTTATACAAAAATTGCTTAAAGGGAGATGTGGGAAATATGGAAACCATTAGGGGTTTTCAGCTCGCTTTTAGCTGCCTGAAGCAGTACGTTTGTATTTTTAATGTCTTGTAAGTATTTTTTTTTGCATTTTTACTTTTCTTTTATATTTAAGATGTATTATATTACATTAGTATTCTATTTGGCATTACATATTCATAATTTTTAACCTGCATTTGACTTTATTATATTTATCATTTTACTTAAATTTTAGCTACTTACAGCGAAATTTCTGTACATGAATAGTACTTTTCATATATTTGTATGTGCATTTTATCCTTTAATTTCATATATGGTCAATATTTTGCGAAAAACATGTGGTTTGTTGTGAATGATGTAAACCACGTTTTTAACACTTTTTGTTTTTTTAATACTTTCAGCCCGCAATAGTGACTAATTGATGATCGCAGAAAAACAGTCATATACATGAAATCTAGTTTCATATAGAATTGTTTTTAAAAAAACTAGTAGTTTCCTAAATATTAAAAAAAAAAAAAACTAAAAAGGTGACAATGTTTACGGAGAAATTCAGAATTGGCAAAACCTCATTTTTGTGTTTAGCGACCAAAACAACATAAAGGTACTAAAAATCGAAACTACAACTAACCTTCCCCCTATATTACGCTTGTTGCCTGTACTAATATAACAAAATATTCAAAAAGTAATTTTTAAAAATAATTCTTCTTACATGTGTTCACAAAAAGTACATAAAAAGATACACTTTAAAAACAGTTTACCATTTCTTATTAAACGTTAGATTTTTAAATTCTTTAAAACAATTTCAATTCTGAGACCGTACAATTTTTTAGAATTTTGAAAATTGAATCATGTATTTATAGAATGAAAATACACATTTACAATTTTCAATGACTAATACAGCAGGAGATATTAACAAATTAATTTATCAATGCATTCGAAATTCATACAAAATTAACTTTTATGCACTTTTCTCGCGAAGCTGATAAGTTTGCTGAGATTTTAGGTTTAAACTCATTTACATGTATGCAAATAAATTTTAATAAAAAATCAACATAATTTTTAAATTGAAATTTCTTTACTATTTTAGTTGTTTTTACTTGAGATATTACCAACTTTTCAAATCATAGAAAAGTAATATTTTATAATAATATTTAAGTATACGTTGTATTATTTTCAAGTACACGCTTATTAATAATGATACTACCTTAATAAGATTCTTCTTGTGATTTCTTGTCGTGATTCTCTGACTACATGTTTCATAGCCGTCACTCTATAATCTGGTCCTATTAATTCCAAAGGGATCGTCGTACATTACAATTAAAATGTTACACATATACACATGGCACTGAAACTAATATAAAATTAAAATAGTTGCTTAAATTAAATAGTGATGGGTAAGGTAAGGACATTTTTCTACCTTGATCTTTCCGTGGTTTTTTCTATTCCTTATATGTTTTATAATTTTATCAACAATGCAACAGCTAACGTAATGTGTAGTGTTAATTTCATTGTGGAAAGCTTCATTAGTGGTATACAACTATTATAATCAGCTATTACCTTTTGTGCAATGGAAATGAGCATGACTAGTAAAAACGATAGTTACTTATACAAAATGTGTAATGAAATAAAGTCGAACTGATCACTTTAAGGACTAGAAAGTTGATAATTCTATCCGATCTAGAGTGAATTGGATTTGATTGTTTAAGGCCTACACTGTTTACGTAACTCTCCAGATTTTCAATTTGTTTAAAAGCCCATTTTCTGTTACTTTTTTTTTGTAATGGAAATACTTGGCAATTGTTTGTAAATATCGGCGCATGTACCACACACACTCGAGTGATCAGATTAATTAATTTGCCGTTATCCAAGGAAAACTACGTGAAAGAATTGAAATATAGTTATAGTGCTGCCATATTTAACGGTTTTTCGATTTGACTAACAGTCCATTTTAATATGGCAAAAGAATCATCCACACATCAAAAATAACTTATTATGTTCTTATACAATTTATTTTCTTTGGATACAGGTATTTATTTTCAAATTCGTTTAGGTAGATGCCAGCCAACAACCCTGATAGTTTCGATCCCATTGCTATAATATTTAAAAACAACTCAAACAAATCGAAATTCCTTTTACTAAAAAGGCAATCTCCTTAAACTATGTTAACAATGTAATACTGAGGACTTTTCCTGAAAATTGTATACTGTAAAATTACCACACGAACAATGAAATCAACAACCATCTTGTGTTCAACCTTATATACCAGCTTGATCAGCAAATTACTTTTAGACTATTAATACAATGTTAATTTAACCTAATGACAATTATTTGAGGTTGACTTGACTAGTATAACCGTCATTTAAAATTAATTTTTTTTAAATGGTTTCTCAATATCATTTAGTTTGGTGGAAAGTATTTTGTATTTATCTTCAACCTTGAAAAAGGATTAAGTATAATGTTCTATTTTTCAACAAATTCTCACTTTCAGGTTTCAACTTTGTTACATCTTGTAAGAATTAAACAACAGAGTTTAATTTATGTCAAAAACTAAAAAATGATGTTTTTTTATATTCATTTCATAACTTAGCATTTCATATCACTGGTTCGCGAACCTTAAAACCCACGATAGTAATATAACTGAAAATTTAAATATATAATTAGCTAGCCAAGACTTGCAATTTTAGGTAACCATCCTCCAGGAACTTCCTTCTAAATTTAGTTATATTTTATTTATTACGGATGTTTTAATTAATATATAAATTAACTTGATTGAAAATTCATTGTATTTTTCAAAATTCGTTTTGTAATGCTCTATACAATTTATAAATAGCATAAATCAAATGTTTTTCTTGCGCTCCCTATGCTTTCGTCTAAAATAGTTTTCCTCGTCATATATTTTGTTATTAATTCATTATGATGATAATTTGTTATATATTTAATAATTGTGTAAGTTTTATTATGCAAGTGAGATAACGTTTACCGTTTAAGTAAGGGTAGCTTAATGGACACAGCATTAGTACGAAAATCTATGTCATCTGTTCTAATTCTGATCTTGGTCTATGGTTTCACTTGTAATTTAGCGTAATTACTTATTGAATTTTTTAAGAAGCAACAAAAGGTCCTTTAAGTTTGTTTTAAATTGAATGTTATTTTATAAATTTATAAATTATGGTTTGTCTTTATAATAACATCAGAGTTTAGCAATATACTACATTATAACATACAAACCCAAAATAAAACATCAAAAAAAGAAGAACATACTTTACACTGAAAAATTGTTGTGTTTAATTCCTGTTTATGAAATTCTTTGGACTTATTCCAACAACGAAAACAAATTAAACAAGACCAACCAGAAGCAATCCTAGTGTAAACGCCAAGTATATATAAATACAATACAAATACAATCATGAATATACAGCAGGGTTTTAAAAGGATTAAAATATAGTACATAGTAAAGACTAAAAATTTAGTCTTTTAAATACATTAAGTTACACTTGTATCCCATCCAACAATTAGTTAATATATGCTAAATTTGGGACAAATTTGTGAAGCAGTAGATAAATTATAGTGATCAGATGTATTGTATATTGTTTGTGTACATACACACAGATGACTCAATACTTGTACTAAATGTCAAAATATATACTTCATTTAAGACTAACTGAAGCAATTATAAATGTGTTTTATTTAATTCATATAAGTTTTTAAAATTAAACTAAAATGTAAATTAATTGCTTACATAACTATCTTATATGCAAATGTATAAGACGATTACTGTGTGCTATTTAGTAGCAGATATATTTATTCGATAATTTAAAAAATATTTGTCATAATTTAAATTGTAAATAATACATTATTAAAAATTTATGATTTCCACGTGTTTTACAAAGAATCGCGGTAAGTCGCTTATGTTGATTTACAGACATCAATCCTAGAAGATGATTTACTTCTTACTAGAAATGTTCAAGAAAGCACATCACGTTGGTATTGAGGGTTGGGAAGGAAGTGAAATATGAAACCAAAGTGTGAGGTTATGTTACTGCACAAAGCCAGCTCTCTCCCTTTGCTGCATACGTATTGCTTTATTTATAGTTATTTTGCAAAGGATTTCTATTTAAATAAATTGTTTCTTAGACGTGTTTGCATTTTCTTTGAGAAACTGTAATTTATTTAATAATGTTCTCCCAGTCTTGAATCTATATATATTAAAAATAGGGACAGTAAAAGAATTACTTTGTTCAGGGTTGAAAACTTTCTCTATTTCAATGCATTTTTTTGTACAACGTGTTCCTTACTTCTTTGTTCACTTTTCTTTATAAAGCAACCTGTTGTAAGATAATAATAAATTTACTTTGATTGTCTTAATCTCTGGATTTATATTTGCAACTCGGAGTAGAGGCTATTATGAAATTATTTGTAAAAATAACAATATTATCTTACTCTGTACTGCTATATAGACACTTATAAATTGATAATAAACATATGCCTCAAATTAAAAAAAAAAAAATACCTGAATAAAATTATATAGTACTAAGGGAAACCCCTGCTTGATCCACACGCCAACCCCCTTGGAATCTTCTATACACATAATAATGTTATCTTTTCTTTTCTTAATAAGGAGTAGGATTAATAATAACCCCAAAGCTGAGATGGTGATTAATGTTAAATGTTCAAATAAAATTATCTCGTATATAACAACAGTTATAATAAAGGTTAAAAGAACCAGCAAGGCTCAGGTCTACAATTTAAAAACCTAAGCTAAAATTTAGAAATACAAGCAATTGCTTCAAAGTTTGAAATCAGCTATTAATGGAAATATTGGAGCAAACAGCTGTTTTATCTGTTATTTTATTTAATTGGTTGCTATGGTTATAAATGTAGGCTAAATACATGTGTTAGTTTATCAGTCTAGGCCTAACCTAAGACTTTTTCCGACTAAATTTACAAATATTGAAATAAAACAAGTTTTTATCAAAACTAATTATAGCTTATGTTATTCAGGGATAGTGTAGCTTTTTATTAGTAAAACGACATTTAATGGCTCTTCAGTGGTAAGAATTAGATTTTTTCAAAAACTTCCTCAGTGGAATAAACCCTAAAATACAGTTCCCTCTACAAACAGAAATGCAGAAAATAAATCAACTTTTTGGATATAACCATGTCTACATCCGACAATCAACACAGCTTCAAAATATATCTATAACCAACCTCCATGGACACCATCATCCATGCAACATTGATTGCCCAATATTCACAAAAACTCGCAGCCCATTACAGTTTGTTTTACCGTCTGTTAAGAGTACCTCTCAGTCAGACCATAACAAGAAGGAACGTAATACCACCAAACTAATGGTCAGAGCGAATGTGTACAAACCGATAGTAATAAAGAACATAGTTCATAAGCACAAAAAAAAAAACTTAAATGTGACAAAGAGGTAGAACGGTATGCATCTATAGAATATTACAGTGATATTGAACACACATTAAAAAGAGAATCAAAGAATAAAACTAGCAATGATTTATCAAATAACCTAAAGAAAATTTTTTGGACACTAATGTAAATAAATATTAATATGAAGGCTAAAGGGTTTAAAAAATCACTTGCACAGATTGCTCCAAAATCTAAATAGGCCAGACCGGGCGATCATTTAAAACAATGTTTACTGAGCAAACATCAAATGAAACAATAACAGAACGAAAATCATATTTTGCAAAACACCTGATAGAAATCAACCGTATTTACAATAGTATACAAGATAACATACACAGATGCAACGAGGGCCAATACCTAAACACCCACCCGAACAATACATAATATGCAGACAACACAAGTCAAAGCCGGACTCAATATTAAATGATAAACTCAATTTGAGCTTATAGTCCAGTAGACAGAGCAAAAAAAGTGGGGTCTGCTGGAAAAAATTCCGAAGTTAATGAAACTATTACAGGTTGTTCGGGGGTGCTGTGGGATGACTCTGTCAAGTTTTCCAACTCAAGGACCCTGTGCTAATTTGGGGGGGGGGGGGGG